>JACJUY010001946.1:0-74502 GCA_014220935.1 Platorchestia sp. MABIK
CAAGAGTTTTTCAAGAGTTTTTCAAGAGTTTTTCAAGAGTTTTTCAAGAGTTTTTCAAGAGTTTTTCATAGACTTGAAATATGGGTTGCGTTGCATTAACTGCTGTAATGATTGGGTTGACAGACTTCCAGTAGTGCTCATGAGCATTCGTAATTTGTACCGACAAGACCAAGACGCCACAGCGTCGGAGATGATGAATGGCACAACCTTGCGCTTTCCCGTCGACATCGTAGATCCAAAACCAATGCCTACGTTTTCAAATGCTGATCAGTCCGCGTATGTAAAATGTCTGAAAGATTGCATGCGTCAGATCAAATATGTAGCCCCACGAATGCCGCAGTCTGTAGACAAATTAGACCCGGCATTACAAAGTTGCACTCATATGTATGTGCGGTTCGACGGTATTAAACCAACGTTGACTCGTCCTTATGATGGTCCATTCAAAGTGCTCAGAAGGACACCAAAATATTTCGTAATAGAAAAATTTGGGTCCTCTGACTCTGTAAGCATTGATCGTTTACAAGCCGCATATATCTCTGATTCTAGTGCGCTCACTAACCTTTCACCACCTCCACAGTTTCCTGTTTCTACCGAGCCACGTATGCCTCGTTCATCTTTAGGTTCTAAGTTGGCTGCCTTGCTGCCTAGCCAACTTGAGTGTAACGCTTTCTATCCTCCGGTATCTTCTCAACCTATCGTAGACTCTAACTCTAGTCCTCTTAGCTAAGTAGCGGCGTCCCTGGACACTCCAGATGAACCCGCTGCAGCAGCTTCGATTCCTAGAACGATTTCAGACCTCAATGTGCTGACCCGGTTGGTCAAACTCCCTCGTTCTGTGACTTTTTCCGACCGCCACACTCGGCATGGTCGAATAGTTCGTACTCCTTTCCGCTACAAATAACTGTATCGAGTAGACCTTTCGGTCTGCGCTTTGGGGGTAATGTAACATTAGCTCCAAATCATAAAATTCTCATTAAGTACTAAATAATTTAATTCTTGGCATAAAATGCATTACTGTAATTTATTACTAATAATTTCTTACTTATAATTACTAATCGTAATGTTTCATGTGACTCGCACAATTATCATCGAACATGACGTTTTTGCCATGTTCAAAGTTGAGACGATCGGTGTGGCAACATCGAGTAGCTAGGTCGGGACGCCATTCGTTCCCCTGTCCATGTGTTGATAGTATCTAGTCTTCACGTAAGTCAACATAATAAATGTCGTGATAATGCTAGCCAATTTATGTGAATGTGTTTTGTGTTATAATTTAGGATTTTCATTGTGTCCATGTGTTGCTTAACTAGGAATTAATCGAGTTAAGGACGAAGTGTCTTAAAATAGGTTGTGAACTCTTTGTGAAGATTAAGGTTACGCGTGTTGTAGGTACGCGTCAGTTTTCTCTCTGGTGGCTAGGATAGTTACGTAGTGTCAATGTGACGTGTTTTATTCTCTTACATGTTGAAAATTTGGTGAGGATTAACGCTGATTAACATATTTCATGTTAAGAATTTCTATCTGCTTTGTTCTGTCTAACATCCTTGATGTAAAGCAAATTGGCTGTTAGCCTTGTTCAGAATCAACTTTAGACTAGATGGATGTTAGTGCCCTTTGGACTTTATTTAACCTTCACTCTATCAACTGTTTAGGTTGCAAAGAAATAAATTAGTAGCCGGTGGCTTTAGGAGAAAGACGTATTTGGTGACAGGGTAGTGCAGAATTATTTCTATAATGGTAGGGTGTGTGGTAGCTCTGTTATTTCATGTAAACCAAACATTCAGCTATATGTGTTATTGCAGATGCTCCGAAGCCTGCAACACATGCACCACACCTGGGCCTTAAACCATCGTAATCGAAGTACGACTTCGAGTCCGGAGTAATGCCCGTCAAAGGCTGACTCACGTACCACAATCTACGTACTTGTACCTTACCAGTCAAGTGATAATTCCCCAACTCTCAACCATTTTGACCACCTACACAAACAAATCACACCTATATCTCCACCGCCACACCAAGCCTGCCGGCTCCTGCTGCGTCCTAGCCACGGAAAACTCTTCAGTCAAGAGTTCTTCATCCAAGATCGTGTCTTCACCAAGTCTCAAGAGATAGTTCCTATACGTCCTGCTATCGCACCAATAAATCAACTGAGCTGAGTACCCGAGCATTATTTCTCCTTCTCCACGCTAGCTCAAACATCCGTAACCGATAGGGATGTGTTGGGTGGATATTACCTAGTCCGCCTAGCAAATCATTACACAGGCATACAGAAATGAATTTCAATGCTGGTTCATAATTCAGTATGTTGGACAAAAGTGAGGTGATTTATTTGTAAATGCTAAGCTCAGATCATGCTTTTTTCGTATGTTTTTTTATATTTTGAGGTTGAGAAACGTACGAAGTTCACTTGGGTCGCGATAGGCCTCTTTTTACAGCAGTGAGTCAGAGCACTGATATTTTTGGAATGAAATAAACATGTTACGATATATCTTTCAATCGTAAATTTAATCAGAAACTGAAATTTTGATTTAACTGTTTTTATGAGACGACTTTCGAGGGTATTCAAGAAAAATGCAGAGTAGAATTTCCTACTAGAGTCCGCACTAATGCTGTGACAAATTATTTGAAAAATAAAATCCTTGATGGAACTTAGTTGCTAAAATTTTTTCCAGCATTGGTCAAACGAGCAGATAGGAAAGCTCTAGGCTTAAATGGATATCGAGTTTCGTATATAAAGAATCTATTTGACTACTCCCGATTTTATAAAGTGGTATAACTCTGAAGATATCCGGAATCGGCAAGGCGTTGCTGCGGAGTACACATCGGAGTTGTTCAGTTTGGGCCGGGAATGGTTTGGGTGTAAATGAAAAAGCATCTAATGATTTCAAAATGACAGAGGAAAGAGATCCTACTTGTAATCCTGTGGATTTAGTTCCTCAGGTAAGAACCACCAAGTCAGAGTGAATAAATTTTTGTGGGTGACGACTTGAAATGTCTTTTATGCATTGCATCCATACATGTTGATGAGGTACTTGGCTTCCGAAGTAGATGGTGTTCTTTCAGTGCCACACTGCTTTGTTTTTACTTGAAAAATTAATTCAATAGCTAAGAGATATGATTTTCTTATTATAAATAAAAGAATTAAGAATATTTTATTTATTAGCATTATAGGTTATATGATGAGAATGTTTTATATTATTGTTAATATAGATGGATAATTGAAATCTGTTTAAATTATTCATTTTGTATTTATTCTCCAAAATAAAAAGCCCATTATTAGTTTTTTGAGCATCTATAAAGAATGCAATGGTGTAAAAGATGATGAATGTGCAGTATAGTTGTATTTTTGAATGATAAGTGACCGTAGCAGCTTAATGTTAGTATTTACTCTAGATTTATATATATATGACTATTACATGTCAATTTTACCGTTGCATTACTTTTTTATACTAAGGCTGCTGGGGACCAAATGATAACGTTTCATCATAATCATTTACAGTCAGCGGTACCACTCAGTCTGTCTAGCGCCACAAAACCATTAGATTTCAGCGTTAATTTGGGACAAGTTTGGTTAAACTAAGGCTGAAATTTGATTGTTTCATGGCCTTGGACAGACCGACTAATGCCGCTGACTGTAGATGATTATGATGAAACGTTACCATTTGGTCTCCGTGTGACGGCGGCCTAAGAAAGGTAATATCTAAGAATATTATTACAGTATAAGGTGTATATAAGTGAAAAATGATTCATAAATGCAGAAAAGAAAAAAGGAGCAGAAGCTATGCTGTAGTATAAAAATTTAAGCATTAGGGCCAAGTCTAGAACATTCAAATTTTAAATGTTTCAGAGCAATGGGGAAGTATGCTGTAATAGCTAGTGTTATGCCCTGTTATGCTCGCCATAGCCATGTTTGTATAGGACCTGACTCCGTGCGAGGAGACCCGTGTTCGAGTCTTGGCGTTGGTGGCGATTTTCTCTGTTGGGTATAGGAGAAAAATTCTAAGCACAATACCCCTCTCTTCCCAGGTGTCTGAAATGGGTACCAGTCTTTGACTGGGGGAAAGCGTCATGACGTCCTGGTGTTAGTTATAAGGCATTTGAAAAACCAATGTAAAAGGTGATATGTATCTGCTTCAATTGGAAATAAAGCATCCGTAGATGCTGATGTTGTTGTTTTGTTTATGTGTGATATGAATACTATTGAAAATTATGTTATAAGCACTACATCTGGAAAATTATCAAATTGAAATATTTCAGCGATGAATTTATACTATTAAGTGTATAAAAAGAAATTTGTGCAATTTTAGTGTGATTGCTAATCTGAAAAGAAAAATTTGTTTTATTTATTTATGACATGTTCCTTCTCCAGTCAGCAAATGTCACTCAAACTATAGTCTATTTACTATGGTATGTGCCAATGTATGAGAAAATTGAACCACTTTCAACCACTGGTATGTATTCAAACGTTGCTAGGATACTATCTTTTGTCCTGAGGTTAATAAAAATTTTGCATTTTGTTGCAGGAAGCATGCAACCCTGGTGCCATGTACGGCGTGGAACGTGAGGCTGGCAACGATGGCCAAAGTGAAACTGGGGAAGAAGTTTTGCCTCACAATGAATCAGAATTTTCAAACTTTGATATCGTCAAAGCAACGCAGGTAAGTCCTGATAAATTTATTGATCTCTAATTGGCTGCAAAGATTTTCTTTAGGGATGACTGTAGCACCTAAAGAATGAGAAGAAAACTATCAGTTTTTCTCATGTTTTAATCCATCCTTTACAAAGATAAATTAAATATTGTAAATGTTCTTCAAAGTACAATTTATGCTGATGCTGAAATATTATATGATGTGCATTTTATAGCTTTTTCCAGTGTTCATCTATCAGTAATATTTTTTTACAAAGTCTCTGGCAAAGTTTACCAGTATGTATTTTGAAAAAATTGTGTTAAATGCTGTATAATTTTTGTATTAGGAATTATTTATAAATTAATGTATTTTTATGCATACACATTGTTACCTTCATCAAGTTCTGATTAATCATGGCATTCTTGAAGAATTTTTAATTGTTAGCCTTTATTGTATGTAGCATTAAGCATTTTCTTGCAAAGTTTGCTAAAAGATAAAATCCCACAACTTGGTGTTGTGACAGGCCTCTAATTTCTGATTTTTCATTATCTTTGGTCCATTACAACCAAATTCCCTATTCAGAATCTCAAATTAATTTTCTGTTGGTAAAGCTCATTTTTGTGGTTTTCAGTATGGCGCCCTGGAGCGTTGCCAGGAGCTGGTGGAGGCAGGGTATGACGTCAACAGAAGAGACAGTGAGAATGTGACGCTCTTGCACTGGGCTGCAATTAACAACAGAAGAAGTATTGTCAAGTGAGTCATGCTAGCTCTGCTCTATTTGACTGGGCAATGAACTTGATTGCAGTGTTGTTACACTGACTCTGCTTGGTAAGGGTTGAAATTGTATTACATTCATGTTGACTACTTTTGGTCTACATGTACTATGCAGAGTGTCCACAAGAAAGTCTCCACTGATTAAGAATCTATGACTCGATATTTTTTCATTTTTATAAATATATCTGAATTGAAACTATCCTACTATATCATAGATAAAAATTATTAAAATTTAAAATCATTGGGTACGTTTTTTGAAGGCACTCTGCATAGTTCTTGGGCAGAGTATAATTTTCAATTGTAAGTGCTGTGCATTTAGGAAAAGGTTGATCGACTGACAGGATATGCTGAAAATAAAGTTTCTCCACAGTTATCAAATTAAATTGCAATTAGAAAGGTGGGGTTTCACCAATATTCCAAGCTGGTAATATGTTACATAGTAATACTTGGTGCTTATCCCTCGAGTGGGACGCAACTTTTGTAGCTATGGGAATTGGCTCTTCCGGAGGGAAATGTTAGGTTCTGAGCTGAATGTTAAATAGACTTTCTTTTTATTGAATTATAATAGTTTCTTGCTCTGTTGAGAGCATTTTTTTGGTTCCTTGCAGTCCTGTGTTTGAGCACACACTACTTTCTTATTCAACTGTTATGTCGTTTCATCAACTTACTTCCTAACTTACTGTTCTATGCATAAGGGATCTTGTGTGGCAACATACCACGTGCATAGATTTCACATTCTCTCAACTTCATTATAAGTGAAGCTATCATCCTTCTTCCCTTTAGAACACCCCTGTTGTGGTCAACTCTTTTTTTCTATTGTAACTTTATTCTTGTAGATATTGCTGGTATGCATTTTCTTGTTTCAGGCATCTTTACTTCTTACAGTGGTTTAATGGGGTCCATGGGTGGAACTCATCACAGAGTTTAGGAAATTTTTAGAATTTTATTGGAATATAGGGTGTATTCTGTTACAACATTCAACTCTGATTCCCACACTTGAATATTTACAAAACTCCCAGAAGAGACATTTGGCAGTTGAGTTACAGGTTTAAATTCTGTGAGACAGTTGGGCAATCAAATGTCTGAAGAGCAGAAACATTTCATTATTCACAAGGTCAAATTTGTATCTATCTATTCCTTTGCTTGAATCAATAACTGTTAACTTGTTTGCTAACAGGTATTACATCAGGAAAGGAGCCGTTGTGGACGCTATAGGAGGGGAGCTGCTGTCCACTCCACTTCACTGGGCCACTCGGTAAGTGCGTGTGGTGGCGGTGGCATGGTGAGGCCATGTGACGTGAGGGTGATGTTCTGTTTACCCTGCTTATTTCACCCACATTGTTTTAGCGGATTTTTTTGTAGTGGTAGTTTGTTGAAGTCATCTGGTGTGAGGGTGATGTTCTGTTAACTTAGCTTCACTGACCTGCATTCTTAGCTAGTGGTAGTGTGTTGAGGCCTGTGATGTAGGAATGATGTTCTCTTTACTCTGCTTCACTGACACCCTTTGTTTTGTTACACTCTTTGTTTTTGGTAGAGTGTTGAGGCCGTGCAATGTAGGACATTACATTATATTAGTGCTGCAGGCAACATAATATTTAATAATGGGGCTAATTATTAGGATGGTCTCTGAGGTTGAGTATATTACAATAGAAATCAGAACAAATCTTGATGTTATTAAGCTAACCCTAACTTGACCAAGACATTAATGTTGCAGACAAGGCCACCTGGGCATGGTGGTGCTGCTGATACAGTACGGAGCAGACCCTGGTGTGCGTGACGGTGAGGGGTGCTCCTGCATCCACCTCGCTGCTCAGTTCGGCCACACCGCCATAGTGGCCTACCTCCTCGCCAGGGGCGCCAACGTCGACATGAGGGACAAGAACGGCATGACGCCCCTCATGTGGAGTGCCTACAGGGTCACCAGGTGAGCAAACTTAGTAGAAATTTTACACTCTTACATAGTGATGCAAAAAAACGGTTTTATTTGATGGCAGTTTTTTTTTGCAAAAAAAATGTTTTTTAATGTGTTTTTTGTTGATTTTTTTTTGTTTTTTTTTTGTTTTTTTTCGTTTTTTTTGCACACACTGAAATTTTGTTAGGTATATGTCTGTTTTTTTTTTGGTCACATAAAATGTATTAGTATCAGTTTTTAAGTCATGATTTTTTTGTAATAAAAGCATCAAAAAGAAACCACACAGTAAAAGTGGTGGCAGATAACCCACAATTACCTAGAGGAATCTAAGAGGAATAGCCAGAGCCACAGAACTTATATTGATGGAGTCAAAATTCAGAGCTTACTATCTCTACTATGTCTGATTTTATTTTTATGTGACCAAAATATTCAGACATAGTAAAGATAATAAGCTCTGAATTTTGACTCCATCAAGATAAGTTCTGTGGCTGCTGCTGTTCCTCTTAGACTCCTCTTGGTAATTGTGGGTTATCTGCCACCACTTTTACTGTAGGGTTTCCTTTTAATGTTTTATTACAAAAAATCATGACTAAAGAACATGGATATTAATATATTTTATGTGACCAAAAAAAACCATGCTGTTTTTTTTAGAAAAAATGTTTTTTACTAAAAACTCATGACTAAAAAACTGGATATTAATATGTTTTCTGACCAAAAATTATGCTGTTTTATTTTAAATGCTTTTTACAAAAAATAATGATTTCAAAAAAATCAAACATACTTTAAAAATCATGTTCTAAAAAAGATATGCAAAAAAACATGGATTAATATATTTTATGTGACCTAAAACCGTGTTTTTTTTAAAAAAAACGTTTTTTACTAAAAAATCATGACTAATAAATATGAATATCAATATATCTTAAAAACCATGCTGTTTTTTCACAAAAGATCATGACTATAAAACAATGTATTTTATGTGACCTCAAAAACCCATGCAGTTTTTTTCACATTTTTTGGTCAATATGCAGTTTAATGCGCTCACAGAAATTAAAAATTCCATTCCAAAGAATCACTAAAGGAACACATTTAAAAACGTTTTACACAAATGACATTCTGCTTGCTGATGCGTTATTTTTGAGTTATTTAACTTTGAAACTTTCATGTTCCATAGCAGTTCTAGTCAGTTGTGCGCTTGAGCTGGAGCTGTTAGGGTACGTTTGGGTACTTGTAATTTATTATTAGCCGACCCCGCGGATCCTGAACCCACTTCTAGGATGTTTTAGTTAACAACACAATAAACGTTATCACCCAAAAATTTTAGCGGGGCTGGGGAAGCGAATACTTGAATCTACGGTATTCACTCGAACGCTTTTGCTACTGTCCTACCATATTGAAACTGATGTCAACTGCATATTGATTTCAGTGTTCACTACCCCAGTCCCGCTTATATTTTTGAGTGAAAACCATTATTGTGTTATTAACTAAAACATCCTAGAAGTGGGTTCAGGCTCCGCGGGGTTGGCTAATAATAAATTACAAAGTACCTAAGAGTACTCTAACAGCTCAAGCACGCAACGCAACTGCTATGGAAGACTAAAATTCAAAACTTGAATAACTCGAAAATAACGCATCAGCGAGCAGAATGTCATTCTTCTAAAACTTTTTCGAATGTGTACCTAGTGATTCTTTGGAATGGAATTTTTAATATCTGTAAATGCATTAAACTGCATATTGACCATTTTTTTACAAGAAATCATGTTTAAAAAATGGATATTAATATATTTATTATGAACAAAAAATCAATGTTTTTTTTAAACATGTAATTTTTACAAAAAAAGTCATTGATATCTTTTTTTTGTCACAACTTCTTTGTAAAAAGACATGGATGTTAATACATTTTGTGGGATCAAAAAACCATGCGTTTTAAAAAATTTTTTTTACCATAAATCATGATTAAAAACATGGGTATTAAGATACTATATCTGACCAAAAAAACCATGCTATTTAAAAAAAACCTGTTTTTTTACAAAATGTCATTAATTTCCATTTTTTAGTCCATTTTTTTTTGTAAAAAAAAAATTTTTCTAAAAAAGCAAGGATTTTGGTCACATAAATATATTAATATCCACGGTTTTTTAGTCATGATTTTTCTGTAAAAAATTATGTTTTTTAAAAAACAGCACTGGGTTTTTTTGGTCACATAAAATATATTAATATCCATGTTTTTTAGTCATGATTTTTTGTAAAAAATACATTTAAAGCAAACAGCATGGTTTTTTTGGTCACATCTCTATCAATGACCATAAGTAAAGAAATATTATTACAACACACTATTTGGGGAGTTGAAGGTGATTCACGTGCATTGCAAAATAAATGAAATATCAAAACATGAAACCACAGAAATTGAAAAATTTCATACAACCATAGAAAACTATGAATTAAGAAGTATGCTGTTTTATTTTATAATCTGACATGAAAACAAATAATTTAATGTGGATCTTTTTCTTGCTGAGTTATTTTCAAACAAAATATTGAAAAAAAAATATATATCCACATTTTTTTAGCCATGGTTTTATTTTATAAAAAACTTGTTTTAAAAAAAAAACAGCACGGTTTTTTTTGAGTCACATCTCTACTCTTACATAGGTACTGATGCTAATATAGGATCGGCAGGTGAGTGCGATGGTGGATTTTGCAAAGATTTTGTACTCTCATGCACTGGTGCCTGCCTACAGGGAATTTAGTTAAGATATTGTATTTGTATATACTGGTGCCTCTCTATAGGGTCACGAGGTGCATGCGATGGTGAATTTAGTCCAAGTTTTCCTACTCGTATAAACTGGTGCTGATAGGGTCTCCAGGGAAGTGGAATGATAGGTGTTTTATGATACAATGCTCTTCTACTGGGTTGAATCATGAAATATTTAAGTAGGTTGTGCCACTGGATCTGTAAATGAAAAATTTCTCAATTATTAGGTAGGTTATGGCATTTGAAATGTTAGTGAGCGCACAGGTAGACCAAGTGGGGACAAAGTGTTCCTGTTTGTTGAAAAAAAGAACACTAAGGTCTAGGTAAATTACGTGGCAAGATTTCATTAAAACTTGAAAATAAACGTACAAGAAAGCCCTGAATGTCTTAGTTGACTATATGAGACAGAGTGTTCATGTTGAAAGAGAGGAGTATATGCGAATGTCTAAGTATATTACGTGTCAGGAATTCATAAGAAGTAAAATAAACCCACACAAAAGCAGTGGATAAAGCTGTAGTTGTTGTGATGCGGCAGCGTGGACCCGACGCGCCTGCTGCTGACGTTCGGGGCGAGCGTGAACACGAGGGATCGGCTGCACGGCAACACCGCACTGCACTGGGCCGTGCAAGCCAAGAACTCCGTCGCCGCCTCCGTCCTTGTCAACCACGGCGCCAACATCGACTCCCCCAATGCCCAGGTGCGATGGGGAGTGGTGTACAAAGTATATCTTCAAGGAGGCTCACAATGCGCTATAATGTACAAGGTGGTGGGGTTGGGAGTGGTGTACAAAGTACATCTTCAAGTAGGCTCACAATACTCCTCCAATGCCCAAGTGCGATTGGGAGTAGCGTTGAGGCTCATATTCAAGTTAGGCTTACAGTGTGCTATAATGTACAAGGTGGGGAAAAGTTCTCGAATTAAGTTAATTGGTGACATATCTTCTGTAGGATAGTGTCATGGAACAAAAGTCGTCTTCACATTATTTCACCAACTACCATGGAATAAAATAGAAGTTCAATTTTCAATGTGCCCTTCTTTTGCTTTGATAACTCTCTGAAACTTTCATCAGAGACACAGTTTCTCTTGTGGTATTTTGTGCCATACCTTCTTTAGAGACAACAATCTAATCTTGATAAGGTTTTAGCTGTGCTTCAGTTGGGCGAGGCTCAAATATGAGTGTTTTAGGATGGTGTGTATGAAGATATGAATTTTATATATCTAAATACTGAATGAAATAGTGATTTCGTCATAAGTTTTATTCTCATTCTTTGTGTTCGTGGGAGTTCACTTTGTTTGACTGGTCCTTAGACGAGGTCTATATTTGCAGATAGCTTCATGGGTTTTAAAAGAAAGACTGATCTGTTCAGTACATTCTTTTGTTTGCATCATTTGATAATAATTTCCTTCTTTGCAGGGCTTCTCCGTCTACAGCCTCATAATGAAGAGAAAGTCTCATTGGGTCGACAAAAAAGTTATGGACAAAGTTCAAGAATCTCAAAAACAACAGAAAAATGTTATTTACAGATTTTTTCGGGATAAGGTAAGTTCTTGATGAAGATTATGTGTTGACTTTTTAACTTACAAGGAGCTTTGAGGTCTTTCATTGCTTCTGTAGACAACACTTGGTTTATTTTGAGAATGTCCTCCCATTTCTTGATTACTTATACCAGTTTCAAAGCGCGCTGATAGGGATTTTGGGCCACAATTCTCAAGTTAAGACGTCTTTTTAAAAAAATACAGGTTTAATTAATACTGAGTGCTCTTACTGGTCAAATTTTATTTGAATTTAACTTCAACATGATTGTTTTATCCAGAAAATAGACCAATTCCGCAACTCTGTTCAGGTTCAGTAATTTTGGTTGAAAAATGGCTATGCTTGTATTATAGTTACAATTTTGTGTATTGTGCAGCAACTGCGATACTGGTCCATGATGCTGAGCCCCGTGCTTATATTCTACGTGGTGGGACTGGTCTTCCAGCTCCAGCTGCTCTACCTCATCAAACTCGGGCTCTTCATCGCCATCTACCTCGTTGTCTACGGCATATCTCTACTGCTCTTTGACGACAGACTCATGACCGTCATGCCCATGGCTGTCTATCTTGCTACTAAGGTACATGGAATTAAATGCTAAAATTGCTGTTGTTTAGAATGTAAACTCTGGCTTATTTGTGGTCTTTGTGCTACTGTTTAGTCAACTACTCGTGGTGGACTGTTTCCAACCGAGTTAGTTGTGATCCAAAAAAGCGTAACGTCCATCAACTAAGTCCCACATTATGTTGTGATAATTTTTTAGCCCATAGAACTGCATGGTATTATGGTAACTTATGTTTGCTTGTTCCAGTTTTGGTTCTACGTGACATGGGTGGTGTACATCCACGACAGCGTGGGGCTGTGGTTCAGCTGCATCTTCATGCTCAGCTCCCTGCTGCTGTGGTACAACTTTGTCAGGGCTTGGCGTGGTGATCCTGGCGTTATTACTGCCGACCAGACCCAGAAATACAAGGTGTGACAGCTGCACAAGTGTTGGGTACACTATTGTTGGGCGCACTTTCGCTAGATGTTGAGTGTGACAACTGCTCTAGGTGTCGTCTGTGATTACCGCTGAAGATGTTGGTGTGACAACTGTAAAAGATGTGAAGTACAACTGTATTAGATGGGCAAAAAACACATTCCTCTAACAGGAGTAAATAGTGTTACAAAGTACAAAAAATGTTCATGCGTACTACCTAGGAGGATACGACTGTTGTACTTAGGGGAATTAGCGCTCCCTGGATAAAAATGCAAGTCCCTGTGCTGAGAGTTACGTAGACCTTTATTTTGTCGATATGAAATGATTTTTGTGTTGCTAAGAACCTTCTTTTTTCGGTTCACTGCGGTTCTATTTTCCATCCCTTTTAACTTCTTTCAACTTTTTTGTTCCATAACCTTCCTGGCAATAAAAATTGTCACCTGTAGCTAAAAAAAAGTGTTTTTCAAAACTCTTCTTCTCGTCCTTTCACTTGTTGACATGACGCCTGTTTGTCCAGACGATCGTGGAGCTGGCAGAGCAGGACGGGTTTGACCCCGCGTGGTTCTGCTCGACGTGTCTGGTGCGGCGGCCGCTGCGCTCGAAGCACTGCGCCGTGTGCAACAGATGTGTCGCTAAGTTCGATCACCACTGCCCCTGGGTCGGCAACTGCATCGGTATGCCGATTTCCCTTTACTTGGAACTTTCCTGTCTCACTGTAGGGAAACTGAAGGTTCTGCGTGAATGTCACTTGAACAGTTTTCTCACCTGAATGTAGCTCAAACAGTTTTCGAACCTGAACAGTTTTCTCACGTGAATGTAACTCGAAAAATTTTCTCTGCTCTAACATAGCTCGAGATTGTTCTACCTGATTCACACCGGTGCTACTCAAGTAGAATTCCTATTATTCTAGCTGCAGCTTTTTTATACTCTCAATGTAGGTTGAATACACTGAACTGCTTGAACAATACCTTGTGTTAGAACACACATTCAAGTGCCTTTGGTGTTCATATTCGCATTTTAGCATGGTGATGTTGAGCATTTGTGGTGCAGGTGCACTGAACCTGCGCTACTTCGTGGGCTATCTGCTGACGCTGAGCATCATGTGCGCGCTGATGCTCAAAGGCTGCATTGAGTTCTGGCTCGTGAGCTGCGGAGTCAGCTTCCCTCACGTCGGCCTCTGGACTGGTCAGTCAACCGAGCTGAGGACACGCTTTGAGCTCTTTCCACGTGCTGTTCTATCCGTAGCGTTCTAGAACTCGCTGTTCTGAAGTGAACTTAGTTTCCCGTATAATTCCAAAGCTGCCTCTACTATAGAGACACTGAAAATAACATCGAGTCTAATCTAATTTCCTTCGTTTCTGTGCCAGCTGTATCATCGAATGGATTTTGGCAATATCCTAGGTACCTATTTCATATGCAACTCACCTTATCCTTACATGATTTGTGTACTTCTTTCGAGGTTCATTTTGCCCTTTCACCAAAATTTGTTCTCCCCATTCTCTGTTACTTGAATGCTTGAGAGCAAACCTTCACTGTCATTAACGAACAACTAACATTTTGTGGCGTAATTCATGATAATGAGCAATTTACTTGTTAGTTATTTAATAAATTCTTGGGAACAAAGATGAATTGATCATCAATTACCTTAGTAATTCATGCTGTTGAATCAGTTAGTATTACAATGTAATGATATAATCAGCAAATACTAAGTACTCATTCAATCAGTGAGTACTAAGTATTAATTTAATCAGCCAGTACTAAGAATTCATTAGGTCAGTGAGTACTAAGCACTAGATTAATCAGTGAGAACTAAGGTACTGTATTAATGTAATCATCAAGTACTAAGTACTACATAATTTATTGAGCGGCTATCAAGTACTACATAATGCAATCATCAAGTACTAAGTACTACATAATGCAATCATCAAGTACTAAGTACTACATAATTTATTGAGCGGCTATCAAGTACTACATAATGCAATCAACAAGTACTAAGTACTACATAATGCAATCAATAAGTACTTAGTACTTCATAATGCAATCAGCAGTACTAAGTACTCATTTAATGAGCAAGTACTAAGCTCAGCCGCTGTGGACCAGGCGTGGGCATGGCGGGTACGTGTGAGCCGTGGGTGCTGTGGGTGGCCTGCAACGCGCTCCTCCACGTCGGCTGGGTCACCACACTCCTCGCCTGCCAGCTCTACCAGGTACTGCTGCTGCCTCCCTGTGTCCTGAATTCTGGTGGTGGTGCTTCCCTGTGTGGGGGGAATAACGACTTTGTTAGGTACTGGTACCTCCCTATGGGTTAGATACCAGCTTTGCCAGGTACTGGTACCTCCCTATGGGTTAGATACCAGCTCTGCCAGGTACTGGTACCTCCCTATGGGTTAGATACCAGCTCTGCCAGGTACTGGTACCTCCCTATGGGTTAAATACCAGCTCTGCCAGGAACTGGTACCTCCCTATGGGTTAAATACCAGCTCTGCCAGGTACTGGTACCTCCCTATGGGTTAGATACCAGCTCTGCTATGTACTGGTACCTCCCTATGGGTTAGATACCAGCTCTGCTAAGTACTGGTACCTCCCTATGGGTTAGATACCAGCTCTGCCAGGTACTGGTACCTCCCTATGGGTTAGATACCAGCTCTGCCAGGTACTGGTACCTCCCTATGGGTTAGATACCAGCTCTGCCAGGTACTGGTACCTCCCTATGGGTTAGATACCAGCTCTGCTAAGTACTGGTACCTCCCTATGGGTTAAATACCACCTCTGCCAGGTACTGGTACCTCCCTATGGGTTAGATACCAGCTCTGCTAAATACTGGTACCTCCCTATGGTACTGGTTTCCTCATCGCGGCAGGTGATAAATCTTGCTCTGCCGGGTACTGGTCAAATCTCTCAGCTTGTAGGAAAACTGTATTGCGCACTCAGTGTTGTTTCGAGTGTCCAAGTGCTGGTCTTTAGGCTGTTCTGACTGCTGTCGACCGTGTCCTGTGAATCTCGACGCACCCGCTTGTCAAGTTGGCGTTGAAACCTAACGTAACGCTCTTGTATAATTTAACTGCTAGGGCTCAAGCGAAAGAAGTGGCCTCTTCTGTACGTACATAGTTGGAACTCATCAGCAGCTCTTTTTGTGTGGTGAAAGACAGTCTTATCCGTATCCTTGTCTCGTTTATCGAACTAATTTCAGCATGGGAAAAATGTTGCATGTTACTGTCATTTCCTTAGTTAACTCCATGTATCTTCTCACTTTCAAGTTCGAAATGTTTAATCTGGAGCTTGTAAGGCGGACGGTAAGCGTGTTTTCCCTTGTTTTTGTTTTATTTTGCACAGCACGCACTTCTCCTATTCAGGTCTAAACATAAATTGCAATGCACACATCTAGTCAAGTCAGATGTTATCGCCATTGTTTGTTCTGCATTGCGTGTATTTCTCCTATTCAGGTCTGTGCGTTAATTGTAAGGCATCCACCTAGTAAAGACAAGTGTTGCTACCTCTGTCAGATTGTGAATGTAAGATTGCATACAATGAAGGTGAGGCAGTGCATCAATGGTTTTGAAATAAGCTCACTGCGCTAATGGTCCATGTGACTGTAATGCTCTCATTCCTAGTCAGTGAGCTGATGTCACCATTGTGAAGAATGTTAGGATTTCGTCTCATTTAGCATATCGTTGCAATGGACGAAAGGATTACTGTTGTACATCAAAATTTTGTTCTGTAGTTGCTCAAAACTTGTTCATTTTACAGATCATGTTCCTGGCGATGACCACAAACGAGCGCATGAACTGCTACAGATACCGGCATTTCCAGGTGAGGCTCGTCGCTCTCTGCAGCTCCTCCTAATTACTATTTCTGGAGGTGATGGGCAATGGTGCGTTGAGGGCCCATTCTGCTTGGTTAACTGATTTTATTTGCTTACCTTGACGTCGCCTTTGAATGGCTCGTAAACACGTCACTGCCAATTTGCCACTAGGTGAATTGCTCATTGACGTATCGGTGTGAATGAACAGCATTTAAATTATTTCAACATTTTTTTTAGAAGAGATTTATGCATAGAAGGTAAAATTTCATCGTGCTATTACATTTTCACACTTCTTAGGTGAGATACAAATTTTTTTTTTCGAGCTGTAAAGTTGTTTTTTAAACTCTGCTACTTACAACCTAACTTAACATGAGACCGCTGGACGCACATGTGCGTCCAGCGGCAGCAAACGTGTTAAGACCATCGAAACGTAAAGCTGCTTAAATACAAAGCTATAAATGTACTTTTATCCTTCTCACCCTAGAGTAGAGCGTTGCTCTCTTTGTTTTGATTTTAGAGCATCCAAACGACATCGTGATCTCGAAATAAGGTGTTTTACTCTTTTTGTTTTCAAAGTCTCTTCATATTTAAAGAACAATTTTTGTAGTTTTTATCACTCTCATCTATATCTTCACTGTTTTTTTATGGTGGGGATGTCATTACTTGTGTATTTTCTGAACTGGTTTCATTGAAGGATGTCATCATCACGGATCCTAAAATTACGTGCACTAGCATTTTCATTTTTGTTCATAAAAAGGCTTGATGTACAAAACATTGTGGAAAGCTACTTTAATTCTTTTGAAAACTCCAAAGCTGTTCTTACATTAACCCTGGTCCTGCTTTTTCCGTCTTCTTGCGCAAGGTCAAGTAACTCGACAGGCTCTCATACATAGTTCACGTTCAGATGTGCCATCTTCCTCAGCGCCCAATGCTCATAATCATGTACGAATGTGAGAAGAGCCGCAATCGCTGCTGCACTGGGCTTTTGTTAACTTTCTGTTCTTCAGGTCGTGAAAAAAAAAAGGAAACCATTTATTTCCAAGAAAGTTGATACATGAAATGCACGACATTTTGGTTTTCTAAAAATTTCTTAATATAAAGGTCATTGATTGCTATATCAACCATACGAGGTGTACATTAGCCGTGTTTTCGTAGTACCTACTAGTAATCCTTACTGACTTGCTTCTCTCGCCAAGTGTTCCCATCACTATTTTTCCCTATTTCCTACAGCAGTGGTTCCCAAACTTTTTTATTTACCGCCCCCTTCTCAAGAAATTTTTATCTACTGCCCCCTTGAGATCTTGCTGCCTCTCTAGTGGTTAATTATATTAAATTTTTTTAATAAACCATCGAAAAGATTAATTTGCCATGTATAAAAAAAATTTTCCAAGATGGGCTCCACATTTGAGCCCTGATGTGTTCTTTGAAGCTCATTGTCGAGTTACAAGTTATAACATTGTTGAATAAAAAATTTAAGAGCTGTTTATGGTGGGCTCCACATATGAGCTCATCCTCCAAGATGGGCTCCACATTTGAGCCCTGATGTGTTCTTTGAAGCTCATTGTCGAGTTTAAAGTTAAAACATTGTTGAATAAAATATGTTAGAGCTGTTTATGAAAGTGGATTTAGAAATCCACTTTGATGGTAAAGAGTTAATTAAACCTGTTTGCCAAAACAGACTGGCAAGAAAGGAGAGGTGCGGTCGCCATTCAACAGAGGGGTGTGGCGCAACTTCATTGACTTGCTGGGCCTGAGGTGCTTTGGGCTGCTGAGGCCCTCACAGAAGGACTGGCGTGTCATGTTCACCGTGGAGGACGCCACGGCAGATGACCCAGCCGAGTATGTGGTCACTGAGGAGCGGCAACCTCTTGTGCAAGATGCTACCGATGAGGCTTTTGGATTTGTCTAAAGACAGTCGCAGTCTTTTGGATTTGCTTAAAGACTGTCACAGTCTTTTGAATTTGTCTAAAGACAGTTGCAGTCTTGTGGATTTGCTTAAAGACTGTCACAGTCTTTTGGAGTTGTCTAAAAACGATCGCAGTCTTTTGGATTTGCCTAAAGACCGTCGCAGTCTTTTGGATTTGTCTAATGACCGTCGGATTCGTTGGTTTGAGTTCTTCCGAAAAAAAAAAACGTGGACTTGTGTCCAACAGTTCAAGCAACTCGCTTGGTTTTGTTTCAAATTTTTTGAGGCATAACTGGGTTTTGTTGGAAATGATGGATTGTTGTCTATGAGCTTGCTAGGGTTGTGAACGCATGACATAGATGAGACGCGGCTCTTGAGACCTTTATTTTCATTTAGGGAGCCATAAAGTGCGCTTGTAAAATTTACAGTCAAATTCATGTTACAGCCGATCTTTCCTCGTAATAAGGAGTTTGACACGGAAACGTCCCGTGTAGTTTGATGATTTAGAAGCGTATGAATTTGTCCCAAACACAGAGAGGTTACGAGATCCACTTGTCCATAACAGCTAAAGTTAGCGCTCATTTTATAGAGTGGCTACACCTGTCGAAATGTTCCTTCTTTTGTTGGGTTTTATGAGACTTCCTCAAAAGTTTGTGAAAGGCTGTTATTTCACAGTACGCATTCTTTCCGTTGATTAAAAGAAAAGAAGGCTTTTAAAGCGAAAAGTTCCTACACACGTTTGATTCAGTTCAACTGAAACAGCCACAGCTGCATTTTGTATGTGGCAACATTGAGAATAAATTTTTTCTGTGCTGCTTTTCTTCCTTGCACTTATTTGAAATGTGGCATGCCCGTAGAGCATATTTGAGTTTCTGTCATATTTCATAATAAGTATGTAAGCAACTTCATCGACCTCTTGCCTGTTGTTGAGGCGTTGTGAGTTTCTGCGGATGCTTCGGTTCTCTTTGACAGAACTCAAAGCTTCTTTCAATAGAAACCATTTTCCCTCTAAGTGGTAATTTCTCCTGTTGATATTGTGACTCGTGATTACAAGATACTGTACCGTTTGTGTATACCCATATCATGTCCTGGGCACAGAACTGCATTCATACTCAAGTTTGTTATTGATATTCTAAATGTGATTCTTTATACAGCTGGAGAAAATGTATGTAAGATAGGAGGTTGCGCTGCTTTGCTGTTGTACAACTCGTTACAAAACTCAGCGGTTTTCAGATGGATGTTTAAGAGCAATTATTCTTGATCAAAATGTTTGTAGAGGATTTCTGTTCGGTGTACGGAAACTTAGTCTCAAGGCACAAAAACTAATGTGTATATAGTTTCAAAATGTTACTTTTATTTCATGATGATTCACTTCATGCAAAGATATGTCTCAAATTTCTCGTGTTGGTCAGCGTCCCCAAATTATCGTTTTAATGTGACATGCATCGGTGAGCGCTCTCAACATTCAGAGTCTTTTTTTTAAGCTTGTAAATCATGAACTCATTGCAACACAAGCTTAGCCGTCGGTGAATGGTGAGGCAAATGATCATCAAGCGGTGTGATGTATTTCTCCTGGTTGTAATCAAGGCGACCATGTGATTTGTTAGGAAAGAACAGGGCTCATAATTTTCCAATTCTCGTTGTGGTGGTATTCATAATTGCATTTAGTTAATGACCCGGTGGATATTTTATCATAAAATTATTATTATCATTGTTTCGTGTACTCTTGGTGTCGTCTTTTTCAAGAGAGGAACGAAGCAATTCTGCTCGTTTGACTGCATTTTGAAACTCTTGGTGTAGAAGTTTAAGTGAAATCAAATTGACACTTCTGTATTGAGATCTATCTGTAATCACATTACGGTGTGGGGGTTTGAAATATTTTTCGAGTAATCCCCGTTTAGATTTTATGGTCCTTGCTAATAACGTATTTGATGGGTTCTGCAAATGTGGGCCTGAACAAAATATTGCGCCACATGTTGCGGTTTCCTATTTCCTCGAGAGCATTAAGCAGCTTTAATTACGCTAGTTAAAGTAATAATAGTAATATTAACGAGTGCAAAGTTTGACTATAAGGCAAAGGCCGCCGATGTTGTGTGTGAGGTGATCTTGGCACTGGGACCTGTGCAAACCTGGGATATTTTACATCTCGTTTTGTCAGGTGTCCTTGCCAGACGTATCTGTTCAGGCTAACTTGTGACACGTGCCAGTTCAGGTACACTTGTCAGGTGTACCTGTTTAGATTGACTTTTCAGGAATACCTGTTCAGATGGACTTGTCAGGTATATCAAGTCTGGTAAATTTATCAGGCATATCGGTCCAGGTTAACTTGTCAAGTATCCCTGTCTTTGTCAACTTTCCAGGTATGCCTGACTAGGTGAAGTGTTCAGGTATACCTGTTGAGATAAACATGTCTCATACATCTTTTCAGATCTGTTAAACATACCTGTTGATGTAATCTTAGCAAGTATACTTGTGAAGGCAGACTTGACATGTGCAACTGTTCAGGCATACCCAGGTAGACCATCAGAGATGCCGACGATGAAGCTTCAGTGCATCAAGCAAATTTGTGGTGTTCGCTAGGAGTGATCACAAAAACATCTCGTATTTCATAGCTCACTTGTACTCGTTTGAGCAGGTGGGAATTCTTTTATTGACATGCGTGGCTTCGCTTCGTACAGCTTTCAACTGTGCGAGTTTTTAAACAATTGCTGACATTTTGCTAGGGTGCTTGTGTTGGTCTGCATTAGTGAATTGTATTCAAAATTGGCGGTGAAAGGAACAATATGTTTTCGTGACGTAGCTGCAATTTTAACTGCCACACGCAGCACTTCTAATGTTGACCTTCTGTTAACTTCACTGCTGTAGCGCTGGTTTTCGTTCCGTATTTAGTGCAGCGCATTTCTGTTGAAGTGAATTGAAATATTTACCTCAGGCAATTTCAAATTGATCTGTCGGATGTGGTGGGTGTGATCCAATGTATGCAGCTTGTTTCCTCTCTCAAAAATCTCTTGTTTTAGTTGTCACTTTAGTACAGGTGATGCGCGCGCTCGTGAAGAATTAGGTGGTGTGCATCCCACGTCAAAGGAATATGTTCTGTTGCGTCTGTAAAGTGCGTTTGGTGTACTCTCAAAGTTGTCAGGGAGACCCGTTCTCCTGCCGAAATTCTCCAATTTGGAAGTCTTTCTATTAATTAAGATTTGGTAGCGAAGATCATCTGGCATAAATCTTGCTGAGTTACGAGATGTTGAGTTGTCACGAGCTTGGGAGAACTGGAAATGCTGGACCCTGAGAGATTTGATAAGGGGGCTATGATGGTGAAACACTGGAACACTCACCGAAGCCATAGAATTGAAAAGACGCTATTCATGAGAATTTTTCCACTCAGACTGCCCTCTACTAAATGTATGCGAACGCCTCAGCATGATGTTCGATTCAAATGTACATAAAATTGCCAGCATATCCGGGATTGCTGTAGTCGACGATTTGAGTGCAACAGGTGGTTTCATCTGGGAATGTTGGTGACCTGCATGCACTGAGCTGTAAAGTTTTTGGTACGGCTAGGAAATATCTCGGTTTAAATTAGAATTTGAAACGTTCCTGTCCGCAACCCGAATACGACTGACATTGGATAGTGTCGTTGAATAGTGACGTTGAAAAGGAGCGTTTCTCAAGTGGTGGGAGTGAGCACGTGCTGGGGCAGTTGTCGAGCAGCGGTATGAATAGCTCTTCCTGCAAATGCGTCCCGTATGAGACTGTGTATGTGTGTACAGAAAGATTGCAATTAGCCTTTAATTGCTGAGCTCATGTAAGCTTGGATGCCTCTAAGTCAACGTAACTTTAATAATTAATTAGTTGTAGAATTCACGGTTCCATTAGACTAAGGTAAGCACGGCTACAGAAAAAAATTCACCTCATATTCCTCTTTCAGACTGTGAAATAAGTATTGTTTAGATTTCGTCAGTGTTGCAATGCCATGGGGAATTGAAGTAACCTGTCGTCGAGCCTTAGCAATGGATTTACCTCATTATTGATTTCTTAACATTCAAATCTGTGAAGGATCTGTGCATCATCCACGGCCGTCGATAGTAATTAGTACTTATGCTGAAGACTACTGTGTCTTTCAGTTTCATGGGATCTGTTAGCTTTGTTGATATACTTAGAACTATGCTTTTTGAAGACCGTTATATTTCCTGTGTATCCTTACTATGCTATTTAACAGCGGATTTTATTTGGGAGAAAAAGGCGAGGGTATGTTGTAATTTTACGTGACACCTCATCATTCTGTGTTTTTTTAATTCTCTTTAATTGTCAAGAGCCTTTCAACTGTCTCGATTTTGATTCACGGTAAGTATTAAATTTAAGTCTGCTTTTTTGGACTGTAAATGAACTTCAGTTTTTTGCATTTACCGTCGGTGACGAAGCTATCACAAAGTCCGTAGTTACTCGGTAATCTTATGGTTTTGTTTAGCGTAGACTCCTATAAGTTCTGACGTCTTTTTTCGACTCACATATGCTCAACTTGAGTACATGTGTAAAATTTTCTGTTCATTTTTTAGAGAACGCACCTTCTCAGAGGGATACAAATATAAGAATTAGCGCTCCCAGGGGGAATATGTGAGGTCCCAAGTTGAAGGTTAGGGAAGCCTTCCTTTTGTTGAAATAGAACAAGTTTTTTGTTTTGTTACGGACCACCTTTTTTCGGTTCTTTGCTGTCTTGTATTTCAGCATCTGCTATTTTCTTCTTCAACTTTGATATTTTTTCATAAACTTGTTTGTCAACTTGCTGTTTCTATGCACCATGTACATAGATTTTGCGTTCTCCCAAGTGCATACTAAATGGGACCGTCATCCTTCTCTATGGAACGCCTTCGTTGCTGTTAGGGAGGTTTTGAACTAACATCTAATATCCTCTCTTCGGAATATCTTAGTTGTAGTGAGGGAGACTTAACCAACTTATAATCTAATCTTTAATACCCAGGTTAGACGTTGTGTACATTTAATAAACGTTTCCACATCTCGGTAGCAACGCAAAATGCTAAGCTCGGTAACGCGTTCTCTCTACAGCTTCATCCTCAACTAGGAAGGCTTTCGCAGACGACGTGCCTAGAGCGACGCAGTAAAGGACTCCTATCCGTGCTTTAATGTTGATTTTATCAACTCTCTTCAACATTATTATTATTAGGAAGGCCTTGGAGCTCTGCGCATTAGTAGAGATAACTATTCGGTACATCTTGATATTTCGTGTGTCTGTGAGATCTATGAACTAATTTAAATACCAGCATGGTATACGCGAAGCCCTCTAGTCTCTTGAGGTACGTGCAGGGAGCTTACCAGCGCTGGCCATAAAATCGTGTTTTTTTCTTTTGGTTTCTCGTGGTCAGGAGGGAGCTAGTCAAACTTCGCTCAAGCTCAATTTTCCTGTTTACATTTTTTAAATTTCCAGTTTGAAGCTGGGACATTTTTCTTGAGTGCTGTTTCTGCCACGTGCGTACCACTCAGTGAAACATTATTGATACCTTCGTTGTGTTTAAGCTAATCTACCTGTACTTGCACCTTCCTCACGTTTATACTGACAGTTCAACATTTGTGATCACTCATCAGTTCCACCCCGTGTGCCGACTTGCGCTTAACACTTTGACCGCAACGTGCACCACCTGGGGCCACGGAGGGGGTTTTCATAATGCTGCTGACCGACCAGTAGTCACAAACTCAATTTTCCCAAATACTTGATTAAAACTGAATGAGGTCATGATCCAGTTCCTGGTTGCTGTTTTCAAAATTACTTCTTACAGTTAACTCTAAATTGGAGTTGAATATTGAACTTCAGTTTCACCAATAGCGGTCAAAGTTTCAAATGGTTTTGTTATCGTCTGAACGTATTTCGGTCAAGTTGTCAGGGGCAAATTTGTTCTGTTCTCTTCTGTGATCCGTGTAAGATTGTTAATGAAGGTCCTTTTTATTGACTCATTTTCGTTTTAATTCTTGACTGATGCTGTTGTGTTGCCAGTCGTCGTCAGTACACAGATCAATGGGTTGAATGAGAGAAAAGACTTAGAAAGGCGTCGTTCAAATGTATGCGTTCTGATATACCATGTTAGTATAACATGTTAATCAAATCTTACGAGGAATGTTGTACGAACATCATAGTACTTGAAGTTGAATTTTGGATTTCGCAAAATGTTATTGCCGTAGCAAATATTATTAGTTCAGGAAAACGAATTGGTAATTTTTTAATTAAAAACATTTTCCGTGGGATAATATTTTTTGTACATTACCCCTCTTCAGATAATGGTGGCGAGGTGAGTTTGTTTCGTTTCTGCCCAAAAAAACAACTCGAAATAATAAGCTTTAACTTCATTGGATGCCTTCTAGTGAAATTCTGAGTCCAGCACAGCTGGATCGTATTCGTTTATTTATAAACATGAAAATCTCACAAATATTTCATGAATGGCACTCATAAAGAATTTAAATGGCTACGACCAGGGATCGTTTGGAATTCTTCGCACTTGTTTATTAACCTAATCATTCATATTTTCAAACCCGTTCAGGGGATACAAAAATTGTATGTAGGGGAATTTGCGCTCTTAGGAGGAAAATGTGAGGGTCCGAGCTTGAAGTTAGGTAGACTTTATTTTTGTTGAAATAGAATGTTTTAGTTGTCATAAATACAATTTTTTCGGTTTACTACTAACCTGATTTTTCACACCGGTTCAGGTATTTGTTCATTTTTTGGTATTTCGCCTCTCCTAAATGCAAATCCAACCCGCCTGAATGCTGTCGAAGCAGCTTGCTACAATTAAGAACTGCATAAAGCAATATTGCCAAGTTTTTCCAGACAAATTTTTTAAATGTACAAGGCCTTTTCAATGGAAACGAGGCTCAGAGTAAGAATTGTACCATTGAAAGCATTATGCGAGACGGTATACACAATTGTTGAAAGTACTTTGACGCCTCATAAAGTGCACGCGAAGGGTTGTGCAAACGGTTTATATGATGTGCTAGATTTTTTAAGTTCAGTGTTTTGTCTTGGACGTTGTAGAGAGTTAGTATTGTACATTGAATTTTGTACTCGGTATTGTGTACTAGACGGCTTTGTGTTGTGTATTCTTCTATGTCGTTTAATATTGTGTATTGAATAATTTTATGCACTGTATTTTTGATATTGATTTTTTCTCAGCGCTTTTGGCTTCTGTGGAAGGAGCTACCATAAATTTTGCAGGTCGTTTAGTAATGAAGGGAAAAAATTTGCAGCATGATAGACGAGTTAAAATATGCTTCGGAATTTCCTCATTATGACTAANACTGCAAGTTCATTTCGACGAGTTCTGGTGGGGGATGTTTTTTTTCAAGTGAAGCATCAATTCCATGAAGCTTAAAAGTGATCTACAGTAAGTGCCAATGTGACCACCGTTTCGTGTTGCATGCTTTTTTTCCAAATTTTCTTGTTTAAATGAAGTTTTATAATTTCCCATTTAATTGTTAGACAATTTGACTAATAGAACTTTGTCGTGCAGTAATCGGTATTGAAGATGTTTTTTTTATAAAGTTTAAGGCAGTAAAGTGGCGCGTCATATGTTGTAATTCCGATATTAAACGCGTTGTTTAATCCAGTGTCTTCGTTGTTGTGATTTCAAATTAAAGGTCACGCTCACAGTGATGACATTAAAAATGCGATATTTATTATTTTGGGGTAACTTGACTACGCGAGTTGGGCAATTTTTTCTTTGATCCGCACACTGCAGCGCTGACCACAACCAAAGCTGACCTGCAGAGCTCCCTGCACCACCGCAGCTCACGCCCATCTTACACTTGATTCACTCAATCTCTGTTTGTTTATAACTTTCCATTCGAGTTCCAGTGACCAATTTTTGCTATGCGTGTTGATAACGAGGGAGTGGGTGAAAATTGGAGTCCGGTAGTAACGTTTTATTACATCTTTCTACGTCCGCAACTCGCCAAAAAAATTCTCCGGGTAATTCTCTTCTGGCCTGATCTTGATGTTGTCTCTTCTGACCTGTTGTCAGAGCACTAATGTTGTTCAAAGCGACTGCAACTTCGGCGCAAAATTGTGGAAGGCAAATTTGGTTTGATGATCCGTGACTTATGTAATTATTCTTCCATGTACATACTCCATCTTCTGTAGCACTGTAGTTATCGTTGGGATTGCTAGGAGGAGTCTTTCTGACATAATTTACTTGTTAAATTCACCGCTTTTCTAAAGCTAGTGTTTTCCAGCAAGTGTTGTGAGTTTTTTCTGGTCAAATTGGAAATATTTGACCAGGAAAAACACTAAAGTAACCTTAATCGTCATGGAGGTATTTGCTTCACAACTCGAGGTTGGCAAACATTTTGGGTTGTGTAGCTCGAACTCGAGAGACCTATTCTATAGGGGCCATTTTTACTCAAAACCATGTTGATGTCATTCAATTGATGCTTATGAATGTGCCTCTAAAAATTCGAATGCAAGCATCAGATTTGAAATACGAATATTTTACTCGGAACGGCTGTTGCTTGTGTCTTTAGCCAGAGCAACAAGGGATGGCGTACCTGGTACTGAAATAAATATATTTTTGTCACACGTATAAATTTCTGTCTCGGCTGATTTTGTGTTCCGATCTTGTAGGTGGAAGAGGCTTTTCGTAATAGCTAAACTTCATTGATTTTTTTTTTTATGAAAATGCACCTTATTTCCGTCGTTGTTCACCTGACTTTCCTTATTATTAACCTGCCACAGCAGTTACAGAAAATCATTCGTAGCGACAGTCAAAGTTAGAATAATGAAACGAAAATAATCATTTTTATAAAATCCGCTTGTGTTCTTCTAGGTGTAGTATTATTGTGCATACTATTGGAGCATCGTTCTATATTTGAATTTCGTGAAAAATCAGTAAGAAACTTTCTTGAAATTTTATTTGACTTCCCAGAATACTTTATTTAATTAAAATGTTAAATGGACCAACTTGGCTTGCTTTTGCATGCAGTGGGTTATGCTGTGGTATGCATGTGCGTTGGACCAACATGTTGAAAAATTTATTTTGTTATTTGTGATAAGTAACCGAGCGTCAGTAATATTACTTTACAGCTTTGTAATCCTAAAGAAGTAGTTATTTCAAGAACCACTCTGCCTCTCAAGTCACTGTGGTTTTGACTGTAGCACATTCTATTATTCGTCATGGCTTCATTGCGGGGTAAATCTTCGCTCTTCTTTGGAGTGATTCTGAAAGTTTTATAACATTGATTGCTTAGTCTTCATAATGATGTTAATTTATTTTGTAAAATTACCAGTCTCATAAAATTCATTGCTTTGTCTTCGTAATGATGTTGATTTATTTTAAAAAATTACTTGTTTTATAAAATTGATTTCTTAGTCTTCGTAGTGATATTAATTAATATGATGAATTGACTTGAATGGTAGTTGTCAGAAAGCTCCTCCCGGCAGTCGCACGTGTTATATCACCTCCGTTTAGAGCACAAGCGCTCCTCGGCGCGTGTAAGTCTAGCATTTTGTGATCTCAGAACTGTACTTTAAGGCTTTCTATGACTAGTGCTTCAGACAGCTCGACCTCTTCTTGCCTCGAGCTTCTTAGTTATCATTTATAATCGAATCTTAAAGAGAGGGAAATGTATTGACGTTCGCGAGTTTCCGCTTTTTTGGTCAACGGGAAAACGAGGTTTTAGGGTAGTTCTTTATTTGAAAATGGCATGCGGTAAGTCCGAGTTGCTGTTGTACATGCAAACGTCAAGTTATAACATTAGGTATTTTGCAAATAATGTTACCCTAATATCTTCTCGAATGATTTTCCCGTGGAGAATGTGGGTAGTTGTTCATTTTCACTTGATGCTCATATACGGAGGAAGGGGTTCTGAGTAAATAAAATTGGAATCTGGAGACTTTCTTTGTAGATCTCGACCTTCAAACTGAGATGAGCCATGACTTTGAGCTACTCATCGTTTTTGTCCTGGAGATGGGCAAGTGAAAAGACCTTAATTTTACGAGTCACAAGTGAATAGGTTTATCGTTCACATAGATGGCAGCCATCTTGTATAAATTAGTTCTATATTAGTAATATTCGAACAAACTTCCGTTGGGTTATTTCTACTTTGTCTATTCTGTTCATAGCATTCATGTGTCCTGTGAAAATAGGGTTGTTTAGAGGTCAACTTTTGTCTGCTGCAAAAGTTCTATAATTCATTGCATTTATGAGTAGAGTTTTTCGTGCTACAATCTTTGCTTTCAAAAGCTTGCTTAATTTTGATTCTATGGCACCAAAAGATCTGCTTCGCTCTTCTGGACACACTCGATGCTGTTTAGGTGCACATCTGTATTTTCTGAACACACTCAATTCTGTTTAGGTGCGCATCTGTATTTTCTGAACACACTCAATTGTGTTTAGGTGCGCATCTGTATTTTCTGAACACACTCAATTGTGTTTAGGTGTGCATCTGTATTTTCTGAACACATTCAATTCTGTTTAGGTGCGCATCTTGAAATTGTTATACGCTGCACTTTTCCCGTCATGGGTGAGCTAAAACACGACCGTCTAAATCGCATCTATCAAATGATTGAAAATTAAACCGGTATTCAGACATATAGTATGATAATAAAGTTGATCATCTTCCTTTGTCGCGAAGTGAAAATCCGTTGGTTTTTTCTCATCTTCGCGCGTTTTTTTACTCTGTAACGTGAACTTCGTCTGCGTTATGGGGAGAAGATCATAGTAAGATTTCTTTCTGCGCCTCCATAGTATTATTTAACTGTACTAAAGGCCGTCGGTCTCACGTAAAGTCACTAATAGAAACTAAACATTGCAATCTTATCGTTTTTCTTCTCCGTGCCTGTCTCTTCAAATTGTTACGTACATGTGTGATTTTGTTATTCCAAATATAGCATAAGACAGTTACTCGTACACTCATTATCGCGTATGATTGAGAAACTATCCAAAATTACTGCAGTTTTATGGAGCTAACTTAATTTAGCGTAACAAGACAGTTATTTGATTGATGACGTTACAATGGTCATACGGTGAACATTTTTGAAGGTTTTAAAGCAAGGAAATGGTGTCTCTCTAATTGCCTGATCTAAACCCAACCGACTGTTTGCCGTCTATTTTCTCTTGGGTTGCGGGTTCCACACATTGTGAACTTAGGATCGACATTAGTATCGTTACTGCCAGATTTTCACAGGAATAGAAGTCACTCCCCTTAAAATAATAAAACACGGAGATGAGTAGAAGTGGTTATAGAGAAAATCTTTTATTCTTTGAGCTTGTACTTCACGCACCTGAATTTCTTCAGTTGAGAAGCCGGAAGACCGCTAAGCACCGTGGTATTTATTGTGGAAAGAACAATAATGATGTTTTCTATGATGGAGTCTAAGTCAAGTGTTTCCTGTCATAAAACAACGGGAGCTCTAGCTCGCCTGCTCAAAGAAACTTTGAGAATACATCCAGGCATGTAGTCTAATGCAGCATTTCACGAGGCCTGTGATTTGGATTAGAAAGAAACAAATTAGATAATAATTGTTCATAGTAAAGATTGATAATATTCCACTCATTTTATCACAATGAAAAATACATTTAGTTGTCGTTGTTCAAAGTTTTGAAAGCACCTTGTCACTCTAACAAACTTCCGGCCCTTAAAATGATTAAATTCTTCTATGCCTATGAAACCAAGTAAATAGTTCGCTTTAACGTTCATCCCTTTAAGGAAGGGAAGTAAAAAAGTAGCTGCACCAACTGACACACAAGAGTGATTCATTAAATTCCTTAGCTTAAGAAAATTAATTTGGATAATGTAGGTGGAAGTGTAAAAAATTTTCTTAGGCCGAATGATTTAATGAACGACTCTTAGGTGTTTATCATTGAGGTCGTCATTACCCACATTGACATAGATTTTAACTTCACTTGATTTTTTTAACTTATTCGGTTTCCTGAGTGAGCGAAGCCTCGGAAGTTGAATTTCGACATGATATCTGAAGAGCAGGTGTGGCGTTGTGTCAACACAGAGTTATGGAAGAAAGTTTAAGAGGTCAGCGACAAAATTGTCTCTCTTACACCATGTGTCTATAAGAGGACGCCACATACGCGTACGATACTTTGGCACCTCACCTTCGTTGTGCGTTGGCAAGCAGGCCGTACGATAGTGTGGGAAACATATTTCCGATTGTATATTAATAGCGTTGTATATGATAGTTTAAGGAAAATACTTCCAAAAGTGAATTAATAGAGTTGTGTACGAGAGTATAAAAATATAATTACGATAGTGTATAAATGCCAATCCATTTGTAACACAACCTTAACATTCGCAGAATTGGTTCATTTTGCGTCCTCAGTGATTGCGCATAGTTGATCAGGGTCAATTTGGGAGCTTATTCATATTTAATACACTTGGATTAATATACTGGACAGATAACAATTCCATCGATGCGCTCATAAATGTTTCGATCGCTCCTCTTTATACTTGTTAGATCCCACTGCTATTACATCGTTATTGAAATCTACCTTACTTTTTACAATATGTCATTTGAAAATCATAATTGCAGACACGGTCTTAAAGCTCTTTTTTTTGTGTCAGGTATGATATTTTTTGTCAATGATTCGCATTACGTTCCTACGAACAATTTCAATAACACACTAAGAATGGGCTACCAGCAGTCTCAGAATCGAAATAATAAACGTTTATATAATGATACAATTCATTTAACGAAGAATATGATTGAGTAATTTATTTTGGCCCTGTGTCTAGTTTTCAGTTTAGACATTTTCAAAATAATAATTTATTCCTTCATGTTCAGCTTCATGATGCGCTTCCTAACTCGTGTTCATTTAGCGAGTTAGTTCATTCGGGGTCGAAATCCTTAGAAACACACTTACGTATAGTAACAAAACTGGTACATGAAATGAAATGAAATTGTTAATACAGTTTTAAAAAAAACTTCCTTCCTTCATTCATTTTTATAGAAATAGAAAGCGAATCATTTCTCAATTGCCAGTGACGTGAAAAATTTTAACACAAAGGAATGTGGGCTTAGAAGATATTTTCAAAATTGTTTGATGCAAATCAAAAAATCACATCCATGTCACACTCCAGGTATCCAGTAATGTAACCACTTACTACTCATCTCAACATACACCAAATGCCTAATAATGATATCTTTAACGCCACAAAGCCATCAGTTTGCTCAAAAGCACGATAATCCTACTCAACAGGTACATTCAAATTCAAACGCTGGGAAATGTAAACACTTGCCATTGATAACACAAACAACACTGGAACGTACCAAGTGGTGTCCGTTGGAGACGTTCCGCAGCTGCGGCGTCGCGTCAGCACTGTCCTCACTCCGTGCCCGGCTGTGGCACGGTGAGGTTGTGTGTAGGTTATGTGTTGCGTCAATTGTTGCCCTGTGAACCACTTGCTGATCGTTTGAGAACTCTTCATTGTGAATACCGTACATAGATCGGGTTATCGTGGCGTGAATTTTGACTCTGTGATACTGTGAAATATAACTGTACATGGTTCGAAATTTATTTTGTATTAGTACCATATTCCTTGAACATGAGAGTTGATAACGACTTACTAACAAGAAAATATCTTTGAATTGAAATGTTCATCAGGTAATTAAATCTGTTTTAAATCATTGGAAGTAAATATTCTCCGGTCCTTACAGTTGCTTCCATTGAGGCATATCTTCCATGATAGAAATTTACTGTCGACTCCTGCGTTACACGAAAATGTTTTCGTATACATGCATGCAGCTAATATTAGTCGTCTACGTTTTTACCTATAGATAGAAAAAATACTTTGATCTAATAATGTTCTGTCGCATGTTAAGGGAGATTTAAATTTGAAACTGACGGCCTGTCAGTTTCGCGCACTCGAGTTCGTTGCTTTTAAAACCAGAGAATTTACTATGATTTTTCAGTTAAAAATGTAAACGAGTCTTTGTGGGCCCAATGAGGTTCAGAGAATTCAATGTATCCCACGGAATCTTATTTCTGGGGAATACTACTTTTATTTACTGTAGAATATTTGGTCAATATTGATTTTAGGCCTTTCACGGAAATTAATAATTCCGTTTCGAAGAATCACTAAAGGAANAGGTTAGTTGAATAAACTAGCCTAAAATAACATTAATCAACCTAAAATAGCTTACCTTAACTTACCCAAACCGATGCTGTCAGTTTCGCGACAAGAAGTGGGCGTGTCTCGCCAGAAAAGTGGGCGTCACCCAACAATGCGGCGACTTGGCAACCGACCATGTAGTGTTATTCCTATCTGAATGTAATTCTTTTTATGTCTCAAAAATAACGCATCAGCGAGCAGAATGTCATTCGTGTAAAACGTTTTCAAATGTGTTGCTTTAGTGATTCTTTGGAACGGAATTATTGGTTTCCGTGAAAGGCCTAAAATCAATATTGACCGAATATTTATCTTAAGCATTGACCTGACTAATCGAATAGTTGTTTAGCGGGAGAGAATAATGTTCATTTAGAAAATGTGAATATTTGTAATAAGGACTTTAGTTTCTGTCTAATTATTGTCCGTGTTCTGAGGATTGATTTTATTTTAAAACTATTGAGGGTATGACTCGACTGCGCGCTAGATACACGCTATCCATTAAATCGTACTGTTCCGTTTTTCTCTTGTTCTACTGTACAGTTGTACGGACAAACTGAGACAGTGATCATTTCGAAACTTACGGTGAGTAGAAACGACCAAATTTTTCGCGTTGGAGACGGGCGAAACCAACGCAAGTCTTGCGTTTTATATGAAACTCCAGCGACTCAAATTCTGGAATCTCGAAACCGTCGTAGTTTCAGTTACTTTATTTTTGATTAGATTCTGCCAGTGCACCACGAAGCCCGAATCACAGCATGGCTAATACATAGTTCTTTTGGGTTAATGAAGTCAGATTTCTTTGTTCTCGCCAAAAGTTTCGAATTGCCTTCATTAAATAAATTTCAAAAAAAGGATCAGGATTCACCATTCTAGCAACTAACCATGTTACGGTCGATCACTACGCTGGAAAATGTTTTCTTTCCGTTGTTGATCATAATCCTAGCCTGCAGCTCACTAAAATAGTAACTAAAATAAATTATATTGTACAGCTGAACGAGATGTGGAATATTCGACATCTTGACTGACTCGCCGCCAGGTATTCTTTCAGGAAACATAGGATAGGTTTAGGTTAGTTAGGCTTGCCTGTCCTATGCTATTGGGACTGGCGCCCATAGAGGAGATACTGTTAAGTTATCCAATCCAACTTTTCATATCAAAGTACAACCAGCTTATACAAACAAATCGATTTAGTTTTTTACCTTTTTTCTAACCGAAGCTATCGTTAACTGAATATTTATTATTTTTATCACCATCATTACTATTTTTATCAGACTTTTGCTATTATTACAATCGTCTGTCTCGTCAGCGTTGCAGTTACAGTTGTCAGAGAGGATAGGCAGCCCAGGGCGCCACCGTTATGTTGCAATCTTAAGTTACGGCGAACACGCAATATGGGAGGAAATTTACGGTTAAGGCTAGCTTTTTCTATTCGCCTGAACATGATCCAGACAGTTGTTGACGCACATTCCGAGCTATATATTTACATATTAATGCAGTGCCTTCCTCTTATCTCTTTCTTCGTTTTGCAAGTTACAGTTTCTCCTTCCAGAAGAGCTTGCGACTTCAAACAGTACTGTTCTATCACAGATAAAAAAGAAAATAAGAGACTTGTGTCTGCTGTTTTCAAACATCACACAGTCCCCACGAATTTGCCCTACTGCTGTAAAGAAATATACTTCACGGCTCGCAGCCTTTTAGGTCTCTGCTGCTTCATAGTGTCTGATTTCTTCATTTGCGTCCCGGTATTTTTAGAAGAATTTCCTATCGGCCTATTTTAGCCAAGTGTTTACAAATGCCTCGGGAGGAGGTTTTGACGCGTTTACTTACGTATGGTGACGCACAGCTGGCGCACACGCGCGGGTATGACTCAAAGAAACTAACGCTCGCCTGACTCACTGTACAGTGGTTCAGCGAGGTGTCTCTCCCTGATTTACTGAGTCGCTGTAAAGCGGTTCAGCAAGGTGTCCCTCCCTGATTTACTGAGTCACTGTAAAGTGGTTCAGCGAGGTGTCTCGCCCTGATTTACTGAGTAACTGTAAAGTGGTTCAGCGAGGTGTCTCGCCCTGATTTACTGAGTAACTGTAAAGCGGTTCAGCGAGGTGTCTCTCCCTGATTTACTGAGTAGCTGTAAAGTGGTTCAGCGAGGTGTCTCTCCCTGATTTACTGAGTAACTGTAAAGCGGTTCAGCGAGGTGTCTCTCCCTGATTTACTGAGTCGCTGTAAAGTGGTTCAGCAAGGTGTCCCTCCCTGATTTACTGAGTCGCTGTAAAGTGGTTCAGCGAGGTGTCTCGCCCTGATTTACTGAGTAACTGTAAAGCGGTTCAGCGAGGTGTCTCTCCCTGATTTACTGAGTCGCTGTAAAGTGGTTCAGCAAGGTGTCCCTCCCTGATTTACTGAGTCACTGTAAAGTGGTTCAGCGAGGTGTCTCTCCCTGATTTACTGAGTAACTGTAAAGCGGTTCAGCAAGGTGTCCCTCCCTGATTTACTGAGTCACTGTAAAGTGGTTCAGCGAGGTGTCTCGCCCTGATTTACTGAGTAATTGTAAAGTGGTTCAGCGAGGTGTCTCGCCCTGATTTACTGAGTAACTGTAAAGTGATTCAGCGAGGTGTCTCTCCCTGATTTACTGAGTCACTGTAAAGTGGTTCAGCGAGTGGTCTCTCCCTGATTTACTGAGTAACTGTAAAGTGGTTCAGTAAAGGATATCTTTCTGATTCACTGACGTACTTTAAGGTCGTAGAGTGAGTGATACCTTTATGATTTACTGACATTTTTAAGGGGGGTACAGATATATTTGATTAACTGACTTACTTCAAGATAATTCAGTTAGGGGTATCTTCTGATATACAGTGAGGTGATTCAGTGAAAACCCTCTTTTTGAGTGGCGGAGTCGCTGTAGAGTGGTTCAGGAGATATAGTGCATATCTACTTAATTTACTCTTCCAACAACTTTGGACGGCTGAGCTAACCACTACTCACCCTATCTTAATAGTGATCTTTTTCAGTAAACTTGACCGCTGCCGTGTTGTGGGGAAAAAGGCGTTCATATCAATCGAGTTAAGCAGCTCAATTTGTACATAGTTTTCGATTTACGTGCGTGATTAATAATGTCAGGACTCGGCGACAGTTTCCCCGGTGGAGGCGGTGTCCATATCATAGATCGTAAAGATCTCTTCCTTTTTCCAAGGGGAAGAAATATTAGGCTCGAGCTACGGGGTTTCAATTTTTAGAACCCTCTACATCGTGGGTTCCCCACCTAGGGTGCTCGTACCCCCCTGGAGGTGTGAGACGATGTTCTCGCGGGTGTGAGGAAAGTCCAGGTAAATAGTAGGGTATTGGCTATATGTTGGCTTTTTTATTTCAAGGCGTGCGAAGTTCGAATGAAATTTCTTTAGGGTGCGGGGCGAAAAAAAATAGTTCGGAACCCTTGGTGAAGAGTGAGCGATCTTAATCTGTAATCCTATAAAATGCTTCTCTGCACTAGCAGAATTCCAAATTAACTTCTTGTTGTCTCTCAGAGGAAAACCGGCGCTCGCAATATCAGTTTTCAAATTTTACTGTGATGACGTAGAATTTGATACTATGACCCTTCCACACCCCTCAAAGGATAAAACTATTGTATTAATGAGAATTAGCACTGGTATGGGCAAAAAGAAATATTCCCGAGCTGAGAGTTAGATTGGCTTTCTTTTTGTTGAAATAGTTTTTTTGTTTTTGGTACGGATCACTGTTTCTCGGTTCACTGGTGTCCTGTTTTTCATCACCTAATTTTTTTATTCCACTTTCATCTTGCTTCATAAACGTTCTTCTTAACTTGCTGTATTTACGAGTACTGGATCGTGGGTGGAAACAAACCTTGTGAACAGATTCCGCGTTCCCTTATCTTCCTTACTAAATGTTTCCTTCATCCTTTCTCTCTTTGGAACACCTTTGTTGTGGTTAGGGAGGCTTAAACAAACTTGAAATTTGATCAAATCTTTGCGTTAAGTTTTGCCGAACTTCAACCTCTCCTTGCGTCCGCTTCTTAGGCACGCTGCCTTCGAAAATTTCACTTGAACGAGATTCGTTCATTTCATTTTCTTATGTCTATTCATAATACGTTCCTTGCGTGAAGACACGTCTCGCACGTGTATAACATTAACGTCGTTCATATTACAGGTTTCCATCAAACAGAAAACGCAGCATGAAGTTTAAATTCTTTGTTTCAGGTATTCATCGGAGAGTGAAAGTTTCCAGTCTTGAAGGTACTCTTCATTGCTTAATTTCCTTTCCTCTTCAAGTAGTCACGATGCTCAAGTGTCCTTAACGTAGTGAATATTTTTAAGTCGACTCTGCTGTGCCGCACACCTCAAATACGCTCCTTCGATTGGCTCAACCGCTGAAGACACTTCAAATTCAACCGGTGAGTACTGAAATTGAATGCATGTTTGATTTTTGGAAATGTTCTAACTTCACAATCTTGGATTAGCAGAATGAAAATATTCTAACTTCACAATCTTGGCTGAATACAGTGACGCGTATTGTTCCCACCACTACATTCATTCCATACTCGGTTTTTGCGTCGTAAATTCTATTAAGCGATAAACAATGGAAAAAACTTTCTTCTAACGCCTCCTTAACTTCTAATTACGAGCAGTTAGCGCTCCGATTACAATATTTACATCGATATTTTAACCCAATATTAGAACAAAATTCGAAGTTTTTCACATCCAATTGGTAATTCAAACCCATACAAGGTCGGTTTCTCATTAATTAGACCTCATTTCACTGCAAAAATTAGCGTTCAAGCTCGTAAAAGATCAGGTCAGCAGTTCCGCATCCCGGGAGCATTCGTTCGTCTGGCTGGCAAAGCTCCGCCCCACTACGGAGTTGTGGCAACCCGCATGGCGTCTTCCGTTCTGTCCCAGCAGCGGCCTCTGTCACGGTGCCAGGCTGTGCTGCTGCCAACCTCTGCGTGTAGAGGGATCGTCTTGTGGTGCACCCTAGCTCTAAGGGATGCTACTCCCTTGATGAACTACGGGTAAATTCCAAGTTCCACGATAGGATGGACCATTTTTTGGCTTTAGAGGAATCGTCGCGAGATGCACCATCACTATGAGGGATTCTAGTCCGTTGATGAACTACGGGGAAATTCCAAGTTCCACGATGTGATTGTTCATGTTTCGGCTTTTGTTCAAACTAATGAATGATTTGTCTACATCTTGAATGTGATCGTCATGAAGTGAGTGATTCATGCTGAAAATGAAGCATTGATGGATTATGTTTTACGGGTGCGATGGAGTTTATGAATTTTATGACAAGAACTGAGTTACTTTGAGTTACTCGTCGCAGCTAACGTCTTGAATCTGTTGTGTGCTTGAAGGTATTTTGCTTTCTATGCATACTGCTCTTTTTCTCCTATGGCAGTGGCAAATGTATAACGCAAGCAACATCTTGTGAGAGTTGGCTTTCTATTCCTTTCCGTTTCACTCGTCAAACTTTCGCCTAGCTGATACCTGTCACAACTTAGAGGTTCTTTCCGAACTTCAAAACTGTTTCGTTTTGATCATGCACAGACTTAGACGCTGTTAGTACTTTCGTTCATATTTGTGCATGTGTTTCATTCATCATGGCAAATTTTTGTTCGTTACCGGCCATTGCATTTAATGTGCAGTTATTTTTAGTTAGCCTCAATGTTCTTAATCCACCCATATACAGTTAGCAGAACTTTCCCTTACATGAGCGGTTCAAAAGAAGTGAGACAGAAATCTCGGTTCAAGATGCACAACTTAGAGTACGACAACGTTTCCACGCGAACGGTCGTAAGGCCGGTGCTGAGCGCTGTACATTTGTTATTGCTCCTCTGTCCTCTTCTTCAGATCTTCGTGCCAAGACCAGCTGGGGTGTTGGTTAATTATAACCCTGGTGAGGCTGTCCGACTTCTCTTGGTCGTCCTTGCAAGGGGCTTCGTCTGTCATTTTTACCTTTTAACCTCTTGAATTTCCGTCTTGTGAAACACTAGAACTTGCTATAATTTTCGCCTTCTGCCTCGCGCTGTTGCTAATTTTCTGTTTTTGGAGTATTACGACGTCTAGCCCAAGTGTTCAGATAGGTAATATTGAGGAAATATAAATAGTCTCCGTGTTTAGAAGACGGCGAAGAAAAAGACAAAAAGAGGGATTATGAAGGATCGGTTTGAAAATAAATAACAAATGTATCAAAACCTCCATACTTACCACGAAGGCAATTACGGAGCGCCTTAACCGTGTGAATATTTTTAAACTTGCACATTCTTCGTTAACTTGAGAAGCGGTTTTTGTAACTTCATTGAAATAGTTTAGAAAACATAGGCTCGTGCTAGAATGTTCACTTCGCTCACACTTGGTGTGAGAGAACGAACTAAAAAATGTCACAGTTAGCTGGCTCAAAGCTTGATGTATTGAAATGTTTGACACACACTCGTGCACTGTCATAAATGCTCGTACGTGCGTTGTTGTTTGGACACACTCGTTCTTGTCCAAACTTGTGTGTAAATCGGAGGGAAGATGCAAAAATTACTTGAAGCGCTTCTGTTTTTATTTCGAGGTCTCTCGTTTACGAGTTAATTTCTAGGTGTGGGGATCAACTTTTTAAATGAACGCTCTCAAATATTTGCTGTGTTCAATTAAAAATAATTGAAACGCACAATTCGTACCAGTGGTTACAGTATGGAGGGTAAAACACGCTTTATTTGGTAAGCTTGTCAAAATTTTATTCTAACTCTTAGAGCCAGTAAGTGTAAAAAGTCTGTGGTTTCGATCTTGATATTTCTTAAATTTTAGGATCTGATTTGGACCTTGATAAATATGTATAAGTTGTTAAAGTTTTTAATAACAGCTTCGTCTCATCTGATTAAATTTTTATATCGTACAAGCTTCTGGTTTTTGGGTCTGTACTCATTTTTGTTCAGTGGGATCACTGAACGAAACAGAAAATAATTGAAATTCTCCGGTATCAAATTAAACTTTCGATATCTTGAGAGGGAACGGAAGAATTTACTCTCGTGTTTTCCCAAGTTATGTGCAGGTGATGAACCGTGCAGGATGTCATCAAAACAACCCGTCTCAGGAAAAAACAATTCGATCAAGGAATGTCAGTCCAGAACGTTGAACGTTTCGATAATAAACATCAATACAAAACGTCCTGACAAGGCACATCAATAAAAACCGTCTTGATTAAGAACCTCGAAAGACAAAGTTTTGATGAACAAAGTCAACTACAAATGTTCCTTCTTAATAGAACTCCATAAAACGACCGTTCACAGCGAAGGGTTGCTCGTCTGAAACACAAGACAGTTGCTGGCGCCACCGTCGCGTCAGAATGCAAATCTTGTCGCCATAAAGTTGCTGAATTTTTTCTTGCTGCAGTCAAAATTGAGCCGCGCTCGCCTACGCATCCGCAAAACTAAAGTCCTTTGTGTTGTCGGAGCTGCGACGGCACAGGGGTGTTGACCCTGACCGAGTGGCTACTCTCCTGTTGCTTGCTACTCTCCTGTTGCTTGCTACTCTCCTGTTGCTTGCTACTCTCCTGTTGCTTGCTACTCTCCTGTTGCCTGCTCCTCTCCTGTTGCCTGCTCCTCTCCTGTTACCTTGTAATTTCCTGAAAATTTCGAATAATACGGGAATTCATTGTGCAAGAATGCATTCATTCCATTTAATGCATGCATTTTTGACAATCAGTGAAATCAAATGAATGTCTCGAAAATAGTTTCCATATACACAAACATTTGTGCTTCAAAGGAAGACCCTGTAAACTCTCCTTGTAATTTTTTTTTTCTTCAGTGTTACCCTTGAATGATCGAGATTTTTACAACCCTGCTTCAACTTTGTGAACATCTCAAGTACCGTCGATGCGTAACATTGTTGCACCTGCTTGCTCGAATCCTGCATTTTTGAACCCGTGATGATGTTCATCTGGTGTGGTAAATTGAAGAAGTCTGATACACATTAAATTATTTGACCTTTGGTGCGAAATAGTTTGAGTAACTGAAGCGCTAGCAAACCCATGTTACTACGACTACTTTTGAACCCGTGGAGTTTATTTGTGCCTGTTACCAAGGAAATTGAAGATCGCATTTCAGCTCACCTGACACACCTCAAATGCGTGGTCCCTATGGCCGTGTCCTTTTAAAAGAGGAGCTGGCATTCCCTCCCCCCCTCCAACGTTATTGGGCCACAGCTGTGATGCCTGAGGGACGTATTCTGGATACGCAGACCTTTGTGAGGAGTGGGGCCATCTGTTGCCTCTTTTTCTAGATGCCTAATTTCTTCCTGTGATGTCAAATGACATCTGGATCAAGTTTTCACAATAGCTTTCTGTTATTTGAGTGTAGCAATAAGGCTGTTTATTCAGCTCATGTCATTTAGTAACAGTTTGCACGTGAGGTACTTTATTTTTTCCTGACGCCGTTTGTATTGTGATTTGGAATCATCTTCGTCATTTGACATTCTCCCTGCCCTCTGTTGCTCTTTGTAGTTGCACTGCGTGATTTCTCTATTGATGCTCTCATTCAAATTCATTTCCTGTTTTTTAATGTTCACTTTTTATTTTTCGATGTCGTTAATTAAAAAAATTGTCTAATGTTTTCTTAGACTCATGTTTTATGTAAAAAACATATAATTTGATTATATGGTAGTCGAAATGACGCCGCACTTTCTGGGCTGCTGGAGAGAAGAGAAGATTTAAGGTGCGGACAAGCGAGGTCAACTGAAGGGATCTTCCAGTAACTTTTTTCACTTCAAGGCGTAATTTTGTGTCAGTGGCGGCTTGAATTGGTGCCCTTGGGACAGACGTGAAAGTGAATTGAGGAGTGGAATAATTGTAGTCAGAAGCACGTCCCTTGATGTTTGTTGCCAGGGTGTAACAAATGCGAGGGTCTAGCGACTTGTAGTGTCATTCGAGAATAAAATCTCTACGTGAAGAGATGCGTAACTGTCTTCGTTGTCTTTATGATACCTGAATCAACACGAACAGAAGCAGCGCAGGAGCAATGACCTCCTGGATGATGCTGCAGCTGCAAGGCAAACACTCCAGTTTGCTCACAGCCATTCTGAATGGACAACTTTTTTGACGTGCCTTTTTCTCGATCTTCGTTCATGAGTCTTCTTCATTTTTTTCGCTCGAGGTATGGTGAAGATTGGGGCAGTTCGATAATGTGGTCAGATGATCTTGAAGAAAATGAAATGTTCGCTGGAAAGAGCATCAAGAAAGTTGAATAGAAACGATGACAGAAAATGCTGCCTTTAGTAAAAATTAAGCGTAATTCGCTAGCTGGGCCTAAAAATTTAACCGTTTTGAGAATAACTGTGTGGTACAATATGCAGTGAGTTTGCCAATTTGTTCTTTATATAAGTGAATATTTCGCAGTGGTCGATCAATTTCACTTTTGCTCATCAGTTTTTAGTAAATTATGAGAAAAGAATCGTCTCTACACCGTAAGATTTTTATGTAACTAAACTCTTCACTGCCAAATTTTGTTTGCAAATCGAGGAAAAGTTCCGTTTATGAACAAAAAGAATTTGGCGTTTCTTAAGACAACCACGATCTGAGTTCAGAAATGTTCACATAAACATCTGAAATCTATAAACTTTTCTATTTACGTAAACGAAGGATCTGAATAATTCAAAAGTTCAACTAACGCCGACTTTTTATTATCATAATTGGAAAAATCTATATTCTTTCGAATGGTAACATTTCTTTTTCACTTCAAGTTTGTAACTTTAAGTACATCGCAGCTACCTGATCTGCTCATGTAAGGTAAATCACACTCGGTGAAAACAGAGGGATATTTTTCATCCACAAAAGAAAAATAAACTATGACAAAGAACATGTTTTGTTAAAGATTGAGGAATAACGAGTCCCCGCGTAGGTCTTTGTTGTGTTTTGTGAACCCCAAAGCAAGAAAATCCCTGAACGTAAACGGGCTCATCCATCATATAATTTTTTACAGTTTTTAATGATTTTTTGTATCATCGACACTGAACTAGAAGGGTACAAAACGGCATTTGAATAAAGGTGATTAATGCGTCTCTCTGAATGATTTATTTTCAACATGAGATACAGAAAACTTGTATGGTGTTTGACAGCCTTAGGGGATACAACTTATGTTTTTTATGCGAATTGGCACTCCGCGAAGAAAAATGCGAGGTCTCGAGCTGAAGGTTAGGTAGGCCTTTCTATTGTTAAAATAGACTAAGTTTATTTTGCCACGGACAATCCTTTTTTCGATTCGCTGCTGTCCTGTTTTCCAGGATCACTGATACTTTTTTCTCTAACTTTGATCTTGTTTCTTGAACTTTACGCCTATTTGATTTTCTATGCGCAGGAGATCTTGTGTGAGAACACACTTTGTGCATTAATTCCCTATTCCCCACACCTCTATACTAAATGGTGCCTTCCTCCTTTACTTTTTGAAACTCCTTTGTTGTGGCTGTGTAGGCGTAAAGTAAACTTATGTAATCTAATCTAATCGATTAAGAGCTATTGACTAACGTCATCTTGAGGTAGTGTAAATAATTTTGTGAAAGGTTAATTTTTAATTTTGATACACTGAATTTTCCTTAAATTAGAATAATTCGATGATGTTCAATCGAAATAAAGTTAATTCAGCCATAAAAATTCAAACTGTTTGTGTTCTATTGACATTTGAGAAAAAATCGATTTTATTCAATAATTTTGAAGTAGAAAGCCATAAAAATGAAAACCTTTTTTTTGTGTAGCACTTTAAAAAGTATTAGGAGCGATTTTTGGTGCTGGGATTTATTAATCTTTGCTGCCTCATAATTTTCGCTCGTGGACATTGCTTTCAATGAATTTATCAGAATTCTCTCGAAGTGCCCCACACATTTTTCTGAAACCTTTAACCCAGTTTTTTCTACGTCGGTCAATAGAGCGCACTAACTTTTATGGAATACGACCATTAAACATGGCTCTGTATTTAAATCTCTCCGTAACCATCTAATTATAAAATTTATATAAGGAGTGTCTGCCGGTTGAAGTATGCAATTGATTCTGTGCTATTCATTATAATTTGACATAAAAGGAGACTACCCAACGAGAAGAATGTCATTGAATGTCTTCTCTTCGATATCGCATTGGTTGTAAATATGATATCCTCTCTAGTACAATTACTGCAGCGCTACCAATCATCCTATATCACTCCATTAATTGTTCTCGTTGCCTTACTTGCGACTCGACAGGAAGCTTTGACTTCAATTGGCTGATTATATTACCTCCCACGCGCCGCACGCACCCTAATAATTCACTTGGTAAGGCTGTTGCTACGCGTCCTGGAGCTGTTTCGAAGAAATGTGAAACTCGCGGGGCTTTTAATTCGATTAGTAAACTAAACCAGCTGTTGTCAAGGCGAGTGGTTGAGTGGGCCGTGCAAGTTGGAGTGGGCTGGGTGGGGTCGGCAATATCTACTGCTGGTTGGAGTGGCTGCTCGCCAGTCGTCCAGGAGGTGTTCGCTGGAGATCCGTTTTCGGGTTACCCTTGTCGTCCTTGGGCAGAGTAGGTAATTACGAATGAGGTTTCGCTATTTTTAGAAAAATAATGTGGTGAGAAATTTTTGAAATTCGTGTCTTGTCGGGTTACCCTTATTGAAGGCCATACTTGCCGAAGAGTAGGTAAATACCACTGAAGTTTTACTAATTAGGGGAAAATAATGTGTTCAGAAATGTTTGAAATCTGTGTTTTTAATAGACTTTTCACCATAATTATTGATGAAATCTAACTTTGAAAGCTGTTTCGAGTTTAGTCTGTTTAAAAAAAATTCCAGTCGTGCTTTAAGCAGAAAACTTTACTTGGTTATTGCGCTAAGCATTTTACCATTGTGTTACTGTTATTTATTTTCTTTTCGTTGTTTGCTTGTTTCTATTCTTTATAATTCTTTTTGATTTGAATTTGCTACTGTTGTTCATTCTTTAATTTTACGTTTCCCATTCTGTATTTCATATATTGTTTATCTATTTGACCATTTTTTCATTTGTACGTTAGTTTTCGTTTTACACATGTAGTTATTTCGTTTTTACTTGTTTTTATCGTCCGCGTTTACTCGCACCAAATATTAATTACTTATAGCTTGTATCATTTGAGCTAATTAATTCCCTTATTTTTAAATAACTTTCAAAGACAGTACTTGGAATTAAAATAATTGACGTTTGGAAATAAGGAACTTGCTTCGCGTGAATTCTACTCTTCGCAAAGTTTTGTGCACACAATTGAATCAAGTGTTGCTTATAAAGTAATTGTCAACAGTCGTACGTTGGGGTACTCCCTAAAAAATTCTACTAAACAAAACTCATTCACAAAAATTAGTATGCTTTTAATAAACTTCTATGAATTAAAGTTTGTGTGAAATGTTTTAAATAATCTCTTGGTGTAAGAGAATTTTTAATTTTCGAGCACCGTGTCCTAAGCTCGTAAATTAATTATTGAAATTCGACGACACGCTTTGCTTCATGGGCAATAGAGGAAACTTGCTCTTAGTGAGCACTTTTTTCACCTCCAACCGAGGGGATTTTTTTAATTTGTTTCTCTCTTTGAAAATTTTTTGAAATTGCTAAAGTTGAGAAGAGTTGAAAAACATTGTTTTAGTTCCATTTTTATAAGGCAGGAAGATTTAAATTAATAAAAGCAGACACGCGTTCTCAACTAACCATGTTTTACTTATGTCATCCAAGGCAAAAGGCCGTGTACATAGAACATACATTTTCACGCCCTAAGAATTTTTATATTTCTTTTCCAGTGAACTTGCCAAGTTGAAAAACTTGTTTAAAAATATTCTTCCAGCCTGATCGCTTGATTTTTTAAGCTCTAAAACGTACGTTCAATTTATTTGTTTATTTTGATAACACGACGCAGCTCTCCATTCAATGCATTTTTCTAAACTTCGTTGCTCTGGAGCTCCACCTTAAGAATTATCCTAAACCAGCCTTAAATTCACATTGAATTTTATTGCAAGCAGTCACAGCACGGACAGTTCTTTTTATACAGGACCGGTTCCTTTGTGCACTAGAATTAATCTCTCTTTAACACGCACGTATTTACGACGCTTTTATGCTCGTGCAACTGTCGTACTCGCTGGTTGCCGCCCGAATAACGTTGCACTTTATAGTTACCGGTTGCCACCCTGATAACGTTGCACTTTATAGTTGCTAGTTGCCGCACGGATAATGCTGAACTTAATAGTTACTGGCTGCCACCCTGATAACGTTGGAATTTATAGTGACTGATTGCCACTCAGATTTTGTTTTATTTTATAGTTATTGGTTACCACCCTGATAATGTTGAAATTCATAGTTACTGGCTGGCATCCAGATAATATTTAACTTAATAGTTACTGGTTGCCTACGGATAATGTTCGATTTTTATCATATTGCTCGCCAGAAGTGACCGTGCATTGCAGCACGTCGCTACGACCACCGCAAGACTTGCTGAGCGTGACTAGGGTGCGAAGTGAGATTTGATGGTTCAAGACCCCTTGTAGCAAACCTTGGATTATGTCATACTTTCTAAACAGCAGAGTGTATGAGGTCTGTGTAACTGTAACGGGTATTTAATTTTTATAGTTTTTTTTAACGTAAAAAATGAAATTCACTCATCAGTAGTCGTATATAGAGCCCTTGCAGCAAAGTTTGGATCACATCATACTTTCTAAACATCAGAGTGTGTGTGGTCTGTTTTACCGTAACGAGCATTTTGTTGTGTAGAGTTGGGACAGGTTAAGGACACGAAAACTCCATGATGGAATGACTGACTTTTATTTAAACGGAAGGTTTTGTGATGATAGGATTCGAAAACAGTGCTAATTTTTTAGCATTTTCGTGTTCTTAAATCTAGTGTACCTATTTGAGTTTATTGAACCCCTCAGGGGGATACAACTATTGTATCTATGGGAATTGGCGCTCCCAGGGGGACTATGTGAGGGCCCGAGCTAAAGGTTAGGTAGGCTTTCTTTTTTTTGCAGTAGAATAGGATTTTGTTTTGTTACGGACCACCCTTTTTTCGGTTCACTGCTGTCCTGTTCTTCAACACCTACTACTTCCTTCTTCAACTTTGATCTTGTTTCATAATCTTCTTTCCCAACTTACTGTTTCTATGCCCTTTCTGCGTAGATTCCGCGTTTCCTTAACTCCATACTAAATGGTGCCTTCCTCCTTCCTCTCTTTGGATCGCATTTGTTGCTGCGGGTAGGGAGGCTAAAACTAACGACTAATCTAATCTAATCTGAGTTTATTGAAATTTATTTAGGGCAAGCTGTGATCATGACCCTTTGTGAATTCAATGAAAATTTGTGATTACTGACTCCAATTATGGGAAAAACAACTATTTTATCTATGAGAATTGGCGCTCCGAGGGAAAAAATGTGAGGTCCTAAGCTGCAGGTCAGCAAACACTTCCGGATATTGAAATAGAATAGATACTTTATTTTCGGTTCACTACTGTCCTGTTTTTAAGCACCTATAACTCCAAAATTTATCTTGTCCCAAAAACTTCTTTCAGCCATGCCATTTTCATGATCAGAGTGAGAAAACACCTCGTGCATGGATTCCTTATTCCCATAATTCCACACTACACGGCACCTTCCTCCTTCCTCCTCTAAAAATACCTTTGTACCTTTGTTGTGGTTAGGGAGACTTAAAGTAACTCATAACCTCATCTGCGTTAAATAATGAACTTAACGAAAATCTGTTTTTTATTTAAATCAACTCAGTGCATCGAAGCATATTCACCTGCTACGCGTGCTCACGCACACACACGAAGCGTGCGTGTGCGGCACAACTAACGGACGCAAACTGGAACTGGTCTATGGGCAGACAACGGTTTTAAATTGGCGCTTGTACATCGCTCCGTAAACCTGTGGTTCTGTGTAAATATCCCCTCTGGGGGATACAACTATTGTATCTATGGGAATTAGCGCTCCCAAGGGGGCAATGTGAGGGCCCGAGCTAAAGGTTAGGTAGGCTTTCTTTGTTTTAAAATAACGTAGGTTTTTGTTTTGTTATGGACCAACTTTCTTTCGGTTCACTGCTGTCCTGTTTAAATAAATAAATATGCATGGGAGCCAGCGGTTGTGTACTGTTGCGTGTGGGGTGCACGGTGGTTGTTGTGTGCCACTGCGTATGGGGTTGTGTACCACTGCGTGTGTGGTGGTAGTGGTTGTGCACCACTATGTGTTTCATGGCGGTGGTTGTGAACCACTACGTGCGTGGTGGTGGTTGTGAACCACTTCGTGTATGGTAGAGACGGTCGTGAACCACTACGTGTACGGTAGTGACGGTCGTGAACCACTTCGTGTATGGTAGTGACGGTTGTGAATCACTTCGTGTATGGTAGTGACGGTCGTGAATCACTACGTGTATGGTAGTGACGGTCGTGAACCACTACGTGTGTGGTGGAGGGCGGTTGCGTCAGGAACTTCATAGCTGAACTCGTCATGTAACCGGCAGGTCACCTGCGTAGGAAGGCGTCTGCTCGAGCTTACAATAGTCATCACCGCCAGCGTCTGTATAGAGGAGCCGGATTTTCCGACCACGTACCTCGTCGCAGCGGCACAGCTAGAAGTGTTAGCGTAAGTTCTTCTAAGTCAGCGTGTGTGTGTGTGTGTGTGTGCTACAGCTCTTACCAGAGTCGAGTTGGAAAAATACGCTGCTAACTCCGTCGAAGGTGTAAATAGTTTTAAAATCCGGCACACGTGGAAAACCACTGGCTGATCTTGAGGAGGCATTCACACAGCCAGCACTTTGAACGTACCTGACTGCATGCAATCCGCCTCGAAGCGACCGTCGGGCGTGACGCATCTCGTGTAGCCTTCTTGTTTTATTAGCGCTCTTGTGCTGAGGCGAAGTTGCTCTGCTAAGTTGGAAGACGCCTGCAGAAACTGTTTCTCTTTTTCTTATACTCCCGTGATCCTTCTAAGTGCGAGAGTTGTTCGGCTAGCATGAGGACGTTGGCGTTGTTGCGCTGACGTCGTCGGACCGTTTGCGGCATTTGTGAATGAATATTTTCTTTTTTGCATGAGATAACGATCAAGTGCTTTAATACATTCCGTTTTTTTTGTAAAATATTAAATATTGAAGTCTTAGGTTCAATTTTTTGTACAGTGGGGTTCTTAGTTAACTTTAATTTCGATACTCATTGTAAAAGTCTTTGAATATTTACACATGGTAAACTACGAAGCTCATCAACACAAATTTACATATCAAGCAATCAGATAAGAGCAAATCAATATCAGTATTAGGTTTCTCTTGAAATTTTATTTGATTGCATGATTGTTGTAGAATATGCCGTTGAAGGCACCTCCGCTTGTCGATGTCAATGTATCTCTATGTATGTAGCTCTATGTATCAGACTCTCTGTTCACATGACTATCATTACTCGCGAAGTAATGGAATTATGTAGAATTGCTTTAATTTGTTTTGTAATACAATTCAAAGCAATGGGGTTCATGATAACATGTTTATGTCAACGATCGGTTTGGTGATTCCTCTTTATTATCGTGTGAATAGAAGCAACTCATTTACGTTTGTGCAAAATTACGAACAGAAATATGGGGTTTATTCTTCCTTATTTTGCATCGCGGATGCTTTGGTGATTGTTTTCTAGAGTCAAATAAAAATGTAACTTTTGTGTACACCCGCACAACTATAAACGGAAATGTGGTACAGTTCATATTTTCGCTCTCTTGAACGTAGCTGAGCATCTGTTTGCTAATGCAAATTTTTATACGAGATCCGCGAAGACGTCGAGCAGGAGACAGACTTCATATTTGTTGTCTCTCATGGCGCGAAATTTTCTGCTATGTTTGACTTGTTCAGAAAAAAATTATTTGTAACGGAAATCCGTCATGGGTGTCCTTCACAATTTTAATCTCTCTCAATGATTCTCTTTATCATTTATTAAACTGTTGTTATTGACAGTGCAGGAACTAACACTCTCAGTGAGCAAACAAAGAATTTTCATAGCTCAAAAAAGTTCTAAAAACACCAGAGCTCGGGTCGTATCATGTTCCGTTTTAACACCATAAAATGAACATGAGAGAATCACACCGCAAGGCTGTTGGTGTGCATACATTTTCTGCTATGTTTAACTTGTTAAAAAAAATGTGTAACGGATATCCTTCATGGGTGTCGCATCATAAATTTAATCGCTAAATGACTCTCTTTATCACAATTTAATTATAAACTCCCGCTTTCTTGCATGGCTACGTGGCGTGGGTTAGCAGCCAACCACTTGAGTTCTGCACACCTAAACCAACCAGTTAATTTCTACATATGTTAAGGTAGAATGAGTATGGTTTTGCCCCATACTCATGAATATTTTCGGGAAATTGGCAAATTATTTTATCTCGAGGGGTTTCATGTATAAGCAGAGCACAGAGGGGGATGGTTTTTGAGCAATAAGTTATTCAAAATTGCACTCGTATTACGAACTTTCGAGCAACGCAAGGCTGCTTTCTGGAGTCGGAACTTGATTTCAGGGAATCCAACTCTGAGCTGGCACTTAGTTAAGGCCTTTTTTCATTTCACCAATGATCTAGCTTTCATTGCATCAATTTTATCTCTCAGCGGACAAGACTTGAGTACCACATCCCACACAGGGCTTGCACCAGACGATCTCTCTGATAGAGAATTACTCACAAAATTACCGTCTGCTTTCTCTGGATTCTTTCCAGCTGAACCGGTGCTGTTGACACCCCGAATAGCGTGGGGCGGACTGACGTTAAGCCGGGCGAATTTCTTGCCACTTTTTTATGCGAGTGATTACAGAGATTGAGAGAACGCAGCACTTGTTTCTACAACTTGCTTGCAGAGGGTGTTTCAGCTTTCACATGGAATGAGTGCTAGCAGAATGGAGCCTCATAGCACGGAACCAACTCTGCTTGCATTCTTGCTTTAGTTCTGAAAGGCTCAATTTCACAGATCTATGTTCTTCTGAACACTTGAAAATTACTCTGATCAGGAGGATTCAACTATTGTGTCTGTATATTAGTGCTTCCAGGATCAAAATGTGAGGTCCCAAGCTGAGGGTTAGGTTAGTCTTCCTTTTGTAGAAACAGCTTATTTTTGTTTACGGATTACCTTTTTTCCGTTCAATGCTGTCCTGTTGATCAGTACCTGATATTTTCTTCTTCAACTTTTATTTTGTTTCATAAACTTGTTTTTTGATTCGCTTTTTTCTATGCGCTAGAGAATAATGTGTAGAAACGCGCCTTGTGTACGGATTCCCCGTTCCCTCAACTCCAAACTAAATGGGGCCCTCCTTCTTCCCCTTTTTGTATCACCTGTGTTAAGGTAAAGGAGACTTAAACTAAAATTCTCAAATAGTCTCAAATTCCATGTAAGAACATTCTGTTAGGTTCAATTTGGGATAAACTGCTACTAATTATTAAACGCATGAAGGCATTCTTTAAATTATGCTGGAGAGGGTTCACGATAAGTAAACAAAATTATCAGTGCAAAAATTGGGCATTGTTGATCAAAATTCATTTTGATTTTCTGATATGACACTTCTTTGCTTACTGACGGACTTCGAAGATACTTCCTCTCTTCTTGTTAAGCTCTAGGGTTGAAAATTCTTGTCGATTAATTTATCGTAAGGAAAAATTCCAACACTGCACTCGCAACATTCCTGCGTGAATGTTGACCACTCGATTTTTGTCGAAACGTACTAAACCTGCTTCGATCTTGAAATGTTCTTACTTTGAGTTTTGTTCACAATCAAGTAGGATGTGCCAACCCGAGGAACCTCTCATGAAATCGAATGGAATAGAAAGTGGTGGTAGCTCTGTCTATAGTGCATCACAATGGGATGATTTGCGAACTTCGCCGTTCTGATCTCCCGCAGCACGCTACCAAACATAGCAATACTGCCCCGTTCGTGTGGGTTGCCTGCTCCGCACCACGCTTTCGGTCGAGGGACGACTGGCAACTTAGGCATGAGAAGTTAACGCAAATGTTTGAGAAGTCGTAAAAGTACGCAATTTACTGCCCACGTTGCCATGCTTTGAGGGGTGTGGAAGCGTCTGTGGGCGAGTTGTCTTTGTATGTTCCTTCTAAATTAGATTTGGTGAAACTTTCGACTGATATCACCTGTGGTCTAGAGTAATGGCTTCCGTACATTTTCACACAAGAGATGTTTGGTTGTGTCGCGGTGAGACATATAAAATTGATGTTAAAAAAGATCTTGTTTTCTTGCTAGAAGGTCTATGGAAAGTGCGGGAATTTACGAGATTCAAACTCTAAAATATTTTTATGCAAACATAACGCAGGTCCTATACTTATTTTCCTAAGGCTTGACCTAAAACCCAAATCCTGTACTCGAAGACGCTTTACTTTCGTCCACCCTTTTAGGAAAAATCTAAATGTACTCGTAGATTATGGATTTGCCTGCATTCACTTTGGATCTTCTCTAGCCCAAAGTTGTGGCATTTGGAGTCTAGATATGAATAATGCAAACGCAAGTCTTGGTCTTAGCTGTAAGGTCAATGTGTATAGTACGCACTATGGACATTGTGCCCCAGCCGGACTTTATGCAGTATTCATGCAAATTCGGCCTTGTGCTTTAGGTTTATTTCGTCCAAAAGTTGTGCGCGTTGCTGATTTTTGCTGACAATAATGATAAAAATACGGTTAACGAAAGCGCGTAATATAACGCTGTCGAGTAGCGAGGCTAAGTGTATAGGGAATTTGATGTTCAGGGTAGCAAAGTTAAACACGTTTTTTCGTTCAATTTTCTGCATGAATATAGGTGCAGCACATCACCAAGGAGTGAGGCGTTTACTTTACCGATGTTCACGTAAAAAAAAACTTGCTCAAAATAACGACAGTTGCAGTAGACAACACCTCGGAAGCTAGGCTTCGCGGAAACTACTCAGTATACTCACTCCTTTTAAAAAAAATTGCGTGAAGCTCTGATGCTGAATGCGAGCCGAGGTCTTGAACGTTGTTAGAACTTCAATAAAAACCCTTCGCTGAACTACGTCGTTAATTCTTTCTGGTTTTCATCCCCTTGCCAACCTCTTGTGCTTTCATTGTGCATTTCTTTTGTTATTTTACGTGGACGTTTAGCACCAAATCAAATGTAACTCATTTCTATGATTCTCTACTCGAGCGGCAAAATTTTTAAAATGAAGTATTCTATGCTGTTTTCTCTTGGAAGAATTTCAAATTGGAATGTGTGCGGTACGCGACCAGAAAAAAACTGGAAAAATCTTCAACGCCACCAGAAAATTATGCCAACATTAAAATATAATTGTGAGTAATTTCAGCTAATTGTGTTGAATTCTATTGCAATTCGACTGAAGGAAAAAAATGGTAACTGGGGACAACTTGTTATTGATTCTAATTTTTGCTTTTTGCACGTTTTGCAGTATTACATTCAAAGTTTTTCCTTACCTTTTTCCGTTTTTTCATGGTAATTTATCAACGCAATCCTATTAATTCATTCAAATTTTCATTGCGCTATTCATTACACTGGTTCTATTTAGCGGCGTGTACTGTGAAAACTGTGATTAAATCTCTCCATCAAACAACTTGAACACGTTTCTCCTTACACTATACGTGATGAAAAAATTCAACTCAATGCAGCACGTTAACTCAACATCCAAAGAAAGGAACACGCCTACGCTGCTTAACGGAAACAATTCAAGAAAAACGATCACCAATCCTTCTGAACAGGATCTTCTTGGAAGAGGAGAGACGACGGTCCAGTGTTTTCCTGCCTTATGAAGGCCTCTTTTGTGTGAGGAGATCCTGAAATTGTTTGCTAGGACGCCTGGGCTGCCCGGCAACTTGCGTATTGTGTGATGTGAATCAAGGTCAATTTCTCCAGCTTGTGTGAATTTGAAGCCGGCTGTAAACTTGTTACTTGTTCGGCAGTGAAGAGTTAGTGGTACATACCGGTTCTGTGCTCTCGTGATTGTGTTCGTTAATTTATTTTTCATGTGCGCAATTTCGCTCAAAGGTCAATGTGATGGGCAAGAATAAAACTGTTTTTTTTTATTTGGAAGAAATATTTCACATTAGGTTATGATTTACTCCTCAGATGCTTTAAATTGCGAGTTTGAATAAGGTACACAGTCATTTGAAATCCTAAAAACTAAGTTTCGTCTTTGCATTCGAACTCAACATTCATTTTAAACCCTAAATTTGAACGGAAATCTATCGCAATGATGTTCGATTTTGACGCTTCCCTACTACATCGGAAAATGTCTCGAGCAAAATGTCTTCAAAAGCATAAAATCTAACATCAATTGACAAAACATCGCTTATACATTTAAAATATAAAGGGTATAACACATACATAACGATAGACAAACTCGAAAATGATTTCGACTACCTGCACTGTGTTGCTGAGCCGTGCTAATTCAAAATAGCGGACAGAGAAGTAAACGAAGAAAACAGTTTTGTTTCAGCACACGATACTCTCATTTGGGCATCTGCATGCGCAGGTGTATTTCTATTTATGCAGGGACGAGCGCTGTAGCATATTGCTGTCTTCTGTGTAGAAAACACCGCCATATTTATGATTAAAGAATTGGAAAGAAATATTCTCAGCCAACCTCCTCACAGAGCATAGAATAGGCAAAAGATTTAGGTCAATTAGGTTTGTCTGTCCTATGGCTATGGGGACTGGCGTCTTAGGAGAGATCGTGCAAGGTTACCTCAGCTGTAGATTGGCCTTTGGGACTTCTCTCTTTCGTGCTCACTTTGCATCTTTCAATTTTCATGTCTACGTCGATATCTTTTCTTATTTTGTTCTTCTTTATTAGCACTCTTTATCTATGCAAATGATATCATGTGTGGGAACACACTTCGGGCAACCATAGATTTCCCGTTATCTAGTCCATACTAAGTGGTGCCATCTCTTCTCTCTTAAAAGATCGTCTTTCTTGTGGCCATGGAGTTTTGTACTAGAAAAATACTAATGAGAAAATAATAGTAATGATATCTCTTAGCTACCTGCTCTCCATTTGCTCATGATTTGTTTTGTAATTGAATAATATTAATAAGAAGAGAACATTAGTGATATCTCTCAGCCCATTGCTCTCAAGTTTCACGTGATTTGTCCTGAAGAGAGTTGTGAAAATAACTTCAGATACGCAGGACACGAGTGTATCACGGCGTGTCTGAGCCAGCCTGGAGCGCTGCGTTTTAAGAGCTTCAGAATCGTGCTTCTCTTACGAACGTAACTCTGAACTTTTCATTCTTCGTGCAAATAAAACTACCCCTTTTGACTGCAAAACAGTCCATGCGGTTTAGTCCAGACTCAGGTCGAGGCTTTAAAACCGGAATGTCTCTTATAAAAAATAAATGGCAATCTTTTTGACGAGGAAAACAATTCTACTGTGAACAGAATGAATCCAATGATCAAATCCTCGAGAATGCTAAACAATTCGCATCAACTCGTAAGTTCTCAACCCAATGGCAAATTCTTCCTTGTATTCAGTGTGTTTGTGTGTCAAGGTAGTTGTTTCGAAGGTAGGTGTCTGTGCTTTGTGTGAGCGCGCGAGAGGACGCCCGTGTCCGGAAACTGCTCCTAGTCCTCGTCACCAGGCAGGGCTTCACAGGATGCGTGCGACGTCTGCGTTTGTTGATGTAACTTTTTCTTGTGTTACTGTATCCGATGTGCTAAGTTTGCTGTGCGACCGTTTACGATGTGATACGATTGCTGTGCGACCGGTTATGATGTGTTCCAACAGCTGAGTAACCGTTTACGATGTGTTCCAACAGCTGAGTAACCGTTTACGATGTGCTACGATTACTGTGTAACCGTTTACGATGTGTTCAAACAACTGAGTAAACGTGTTCGATGTGCGTTTGCAGTGCGACTATTTACGATGTGCTACGACTGCTGTACGTGTTTTCGATGTATCTCGTTTTCTGTAGCACAGATTACACTTCACGTTTATTTCCGTTACATTTTTAATTTTTTCATGCGTTCAGTTCTGGCTTTAAAAACCATTGATTCTGTTGATATAACAGTTTGTGAGTACCGTTGTTGTAAATACACATCACAGTACAGCACACTCTCACAACCTCACAACACACCCACAAGCCAGACACTAGACGCATCACTACACACCCACTAGCCAGACACTAGACGCATCACTACACACCCGCAAACCAGACACTAGACGCATCACCACACACCCACAAGCCAGACACTAGACGCATCACTACACACCCACAAGCCAGACACTACACACATCACCACACAGCCACAACACAACACCACAGTGTCACCACACTGCTGCTCGCCGCACCGTCTGTGGGCGAGCAAGGCGTGGGTGCCAGCGCCGCAACATACGCCCGCCCTCACGTACTCTGGTCAGGCTACGGGCAGATGTAGGGAAATTTTGTGGCAACGCTTACGTAAATTTAATGGTGCGAGGTTTCTTACATATTTTCTCATGAATTTGGACGCTAAAATGCCCTTGAATGGTTAACGTGAAAAGATGTGAATGCAAATTCAAGGGTGCGAGGTTTCCTATTTATTTCTTAGGAGTTTGGACGCTAAATTGCCCTTGAATGGTCAACGTGAAAAGATGTCTACGTAATTGTAAGGGTGCGAGAGTTCCTGTATATTTTCTCATAATTTTGGACGCTAAATTGTCCATGAATGGTTAGCCGGAAAAGAAGTATACGCAAATTTGATGGTGCGAGATTTTCTTTATATTATCTCATAAGTCTGGACGTTAAATTGCCATCGAATATTTCATCTAAAAACACGTTTGTGTTTTTAGTTTTCAAGCAGCGTGAGGTTTATCGAAAACGCTTTTGAATTTTCGAGCGTCATGTGTTCCAAATAGTGTGATCTGGGCACGTGCTGTGTGATGAACGCTGCCCAGTACTTTTCATCGTACTTTTCAACTGGATTTTCCAAGTGCTGTGCAAGGTACTATACTCCTGAGGTTCCTATTCCCTTCAAGGTACTATATCCTTCAGGGTGGGTACTATTCCCTTTACAGTACTGCGCCTTTTTAAAGTACTGCACACAGCAAAGAACTGCAACTTTCGAGATACAGGGCCCTTCAATATACCGGTCATTCTTTGTAGAATCATTCAATGTACTATACCTTTCAGTGTACAACACCGTTCAATATATTGAAAATATCCAGCACATCACCATTCAATGTACTGTACTCTTCAATATACAGCATCGTGGAACGTATTGCACATTTCAAGTCAAGTACTGTGTACTTCAAACTGCTTAACTCTTATCAGTACTTTTCAAGGTATTCATCGCGATGCTTTTCACTCCTCTGAGTGGTGCAGAAAGAGCCGTAACGAGGGTCACCGCAGCTCGGATTTCGAGGCTGCCATGCGCGAGTAAAGCGCCGCCACGAGTTGTAGCTGCTCTCACTTGGGGAGCTGAGATCCTAAGATTTTGAGGACCCTTCTGGAGGATGCAGCTATTGTATTTGTGGAAATTTGCTCTTTCAGAGGAAGATGCGAGGTCCTGAGCTGAAGGCTTAGCATAGCTTCCTCTCGTTGAAATGCAACAGGTTATATCCAATTTGTCCGTTCACGGTTCCGATTCATGGCTGTCCTGTTTTCCAGCACCTATTGTGTACTTAAACTTTTATCTTGTTTCTTGGACTTTCTTCTTAACTTGATGTTTCTATGCGCAAGGGATCTTGAGTAGGCAAACAACTTGTGCATAGATTCCCCGTTCCGTTAACCATACAAACTAAATGGTGTCTTCCTACTTTCTCTCTTTAGAACACCTTTGTTGTGGCAAGAGAGGCTTGAAGCAATCTAATTTATATTTTTGAGGTGTCACCACTTCAAGTATCACAGCATTTGATGCGCTAAGTTTCGAATGGATAGATGATTCGATTTCCCAATACATTACTTCGTAATGTTTTAGTGCATTTAGAGACTGTGTTTCTTTGTGTCCGATAGAGCCGATTTGCAGAGATCATAGTGTGATCACTGCACGATCGGCTTATATGCTTGCAGTGTGCAGTTTCCTCGCGTTTGTTTAACAATTTTTTTTCGAAAAACCCACATATAGCAGATATAGCATATCTAATACTTATTCGTAAAAACTCGAAGAGAAGAAACTGAATGTGTTTTTAATGGAGGAAAATTAACTACCCCTCATACGCTCTTTACCTTGCCTTTCTTTTAATTGGGTATCTTCTCAAACGAGTCAAAACTATCTGTAAATATTATGAGCTACAGCGTGCGTAAACTTACGGTCGGAAATCATCATTACTTCAATCATTGTTCGCTTAAATGTTGCCAATAATGAATGTCAAATTCAAAGTGAATTCATTGAGTTCACCTTAGTTTACTTGTTTCACTGGGCAAGTCAATTTGTTGATATGCTGTAGCAGGCGTCTATGGCAGGTGTTAAAATTGCCAATGCTCCTATGAACTTTTTCTCACTGTCTATTCTTTAAAGGTTAAACTGCATAATGCGTTGATTGTTTCATAAATCCGCACCCAATTGCTCAAAGGATTTATGAGCCTTGCGAAAGACTTCGCCCACCTGCTCGATGTTCCTCGGACACCCACATGAAACACACCCTAATCCTTCAGTGTTTGCGAAATTTTCTTAAGCCCCTTTGAAATATGGAGCGCAAACTGCATATTGCCAGGAAACTTACATTTCTGGAGGGCGGAAAAAACTAAAATATAATAGGTTTGGGAATCCTAATCGGCATACGCCTTCGTCGTGTTAAAATGGCGTGATTTTGGGTAATCTGCTCCCTACACGGTGTTGTGATATTTTCTTGAGCTCCTTTGAAATTTGCCGCTCAAACTGCATATTGCAAGAAAAAGTGCATTTCTGGAGGGCGGAAAATACAAGAATGTAATAGTTTTGGGAACCCTAAGCCGCACACGCCTTGGTCGTGTTGAAATTGCGTGATTTTGGGTTACCTTCTCACCACACGCCCTGTTGGTGTTGTCGAACTCTGTCCTCCGTGTAATTGCGGCGCTCCGTGTGCCCACACAAATCTTAGACTCTACCATTATTTATTGCATGAGTGCTCTGCAATTTTCGGGTATGCGATATTGGCGATAGTGGCAGTGAAGACAGCTCAATGGAAGTTTAATCTGGTCATGAATGCTCTGATTTCTGGTTTTAAGCTAGGATGCGGTTGCTGGCAGAAGTCTCATTTTTTGGAAAAAAATGCCGCGAAAGTAAAATGTGAATTGTATTTGATAAATTGTATAAACGTGAATCAATTTTTGCAAAAAAATCCACGACTTTTTCCCTAGGCAGCCTTGAATGTTGAAAATAGTGGTTCATCAGAGCCTACGTGAGAGTAACACTTTTTGTTTTCCCGAGCGCATAATGACTCTCGCAAATTAAAAGTAACTTAATGTTTTAATAGCTATTTTGAACAAAATCGCTGCCATTGAGTCAAATTTGCTGTGTGACGTGCAAACTAGCGCTACAAATATAGAACAGTACGCTAACTGTTATCAGAATTTTAGTTCATTTTCAGGGTAGCGTCCAATGGCCTTATTTAGAAATTGTCAAGTCATATTCTTAGTTCACCTCATTTGTGCCACTTGCACGTCAATTGAGGAGATGTGGGATTATTTTGAAAATTTATGACCACTGAACGTGCAGCAGAAACCTCATTTTGAAAATTTGTGTAGGTTGGGACAAAAGTTTACTGTACGTTTCCTGTTGCCTTTATTTTTTCTGTGCTACATAAAGATTCGGAATAAGGAGCTCAGTGTTTTAACGTGCCCCGTTGCCACTGCGGTAGGCAGGATACAAATAATCTGAGTCAGCTCAAATAATATCGTGCGGCTACGATCAGTAGCCTCGAGTTTACAGGTAATGTCTCTCGAGACACGATGGCAATGGTCTTAAATGAGCAGGTAGTCCGTGCAGAGAATAGCGCAATGGCAGCGCGTAAGTGGTTGCTTGCTGTTCGAGTGGGAGGCGGTTGATAAACTATCACATTTTAAAAGCAAGGTGAACTGTGCTTGCGTGGGAGGATAGTTTATGATTGAGAAAATTTATTGGTATTTTGTGCTTGAGGTGGGCCAACAGACCTATTAATTCTGGCTTGTTATACTCCTGGACCATTTTTTTTTTGGCGTCGACTTTTAATGAGTTGAGTGACCGCACATTTTATGCTGTACGAGCTTACGTCATTTTCTTGGCCGATTCAGTCCGATATACCTTGAATGATTATATGGTTATGTGTTTTAAAATATCGTAATCTGTGTTAAGTTCATCGAGGTTATTTTGAAGCAAATTGTGAGTTTGGGTTGATTGTGTTTATTTGTTGCAATTCACTGTCATTAACTAGCTCTAAATGATTTCCTGTCCGCGATTTTAATTTTTGTTGTCTATTTCCCTCTTTTCCTTGCATATTTTTTCAAACTGGATTGCAGTTTATTCCTGGGCGAGTTGCTGGGAGACTCGGGCCCGGCTGAATTGGGGGAGCCCTCTATAGGTTTCTCCAAGAAACTGAATTATTCTATGTAATCTAATCTCTCATTAGTTATAAACTATAAAGACCATGTAAATTAATAGAGGATGCCATTTACACTTTTAGTTTGAATTGTGCTTGAATTGTAATATACTACTGCGACTCACTGCGCGGATCACTTGTTAGTGGTAACGGTGGTTAAACAAATACAATAATAATAATAATAATGCAGTTTATTCCCGTGTGTGCCCTAAACCTTTCGGTTTAGTGCTCAAATTTTCAGCCAGTAGTTAAATTAATTTTCATTCAAGTGGAACTCATTAGTCTCTGAATACCGGCGCCATCGCCAACATCATTTACTACGTGCAAAATTCATCGCTCTGACTGCCATATTCGTCGAATCTGGGCTTACTTTCGTATTTGAAGTGATAATTCTCCCGGAAATCTCCTTGACCAACTACTGCCAGACTGGCAGCGATGACTCGAGACTCATCGGCCTCTTGCTTTACTTCCGTTAGCACTCGCGTGGGCAGCCATGATTGACGGGAGCTAACAACGAAGTCATTTCAAACAACGATTCACCTCACCATATACGATCAAAGTGCCTAAAATTAAAAGTTACTACGAACTAAAAAGGAAAGGGAGACGGGCGGAAGAAGTTCTGGAATAATTAAACAATCTTGTTCATGTCGCCGCACAGTAGCAATTTCGTCTTGGATGACGAATTCTCAGTTTTCAATCAAAGTCTCAGGAGGCTTTCTCACTAAATCTCCAGCTAAGGAGTCCGTACGCTCACCAAGGTTACCACGCCGTCATAGGCGACAGTTTTTGCGTACTCGCCCAATTTGTTGAAGTCACGTCTGTCACACTCGTTGTCCTTGAGCTCAGCGGTTCCCTGCGAGTTGAATTTGGTGTCAAAGCGAGACAATCTAGTTTTCGTTGTGCAATTGAAATAATTCTATTTGTTTTGTAACTCTATAACAATTGTAATTGTACTGTTGAAATAATTATCCGTTTTGTAACTTTGTAACAATTGTATACAATTGTAGCGTTGGAGCCATATCATTGTCGTTATGTTGCAACAGTCATCGTCTTACCGTTGCAACTATTATTGTTGAACGGTCACAATGATTATTGTTGCTACCTTGTTATTTTTCCTTTGACGTTTGGCATTATTATTGTTGTGATGGTGGTATCATTTTTTAGTCCCATGCTTGAATACCACCTGGCTGTCGTGTACAATCTTGCGGTACATGAAATTCAGAGTTGAAATTGGTATAATTGTGATCATTGGGAATAATCTATTTAAATGAGAACAGTTCAAAAATTGAATGCTTGCTTTTAATTTAAATTGCTCATTAATTTTTCACTATTTTTCTATCAGAAGCAATCCTTGTAAAGTTCTGTGCAGTTGCGGTGTCGAACGTTTCTCGATATTACTTGACATCTTTGTGTAAAATACCTAAGTGTAAAAATTTCAACGGTAATTTCATCCTAGGATTATTAGAAAGTATTTTTCGCTATTCGCTTTATTTATCATTCTAATGAAGCAACTTCTATTTATTTGATTTGAATATTCTTGTTTGTTTTACGTTGATAGAAAAAACATGTACATATATAAGCCTTGTGATGAATTTTATGCTACTCGCTACTTTGTTTTACTCGCTCACTTCGTTTCTCAAAACGTGAAGTTGCGTCATGCGTTGCGTCACCCTCTGTCGGTTGCGCTGGAGCGACGTGTGCCCGAGCGACGTTGCGCCCGCGGCGGCCGCGCGCGACGTGGGCACCGTTCCGCTGGTCATTATTTTCAGATTACATCATCATTGCATTCGAACTTCTGCGAAGGTTTTCCCTCACACTCGAGTGGTGGATCTTGCGCTGCTTTTGTTCTCGTTTCCGTTGCTGCTGCTTTCGCAGAACGCGTAAAATTTCTTGATCTTGGTTCTGAGCTCCAAGTTTTTCTGTGCACTGGTAAATGTTGTTAAAAACGCGTGTGGTCGGTTTGCTGCTTTGGGGTTCTATTGAATTTCGTCTTGGGATTGTTTTTATTCGTTTTTTTTGTCATGTTTCATGCAAAATTAGACTGGTTTGTAATACAAGCGGCCTCGCGAATGTGTTATTTACCGCTGGCGTAGAATGATATTTTCATAGTTGTGTGTACACCAGTTTGTATATTTTTTCAGTTTCAGCCAAACTAACGCTACTCAATGGCTACACGTTGTGACTGATGTTACACGTAGTAGACTCGTGCGTCGATAAGTCTTCGAACAGAAACACGGACCCTGTACAATACGGCGCTTTTAGTACAAAGGTCGGCTTAAAATATCCACGCAACGGTCACACTGCACGGAACCGTTCCAGAGGTGCGGATGCTGATGCCTTCCGGGTCTTGGCGCGGTCACGCAGAACTCGACAAAGAAATAAAAATATTCCGTCCGACGTTCATCTTTTCTTTGAGTTTGCGACGAGTCTTCTGAAGGGTCGTGTTACTGCTAACGGACAGGGGAATAATATGCTGGCATTCCCAAAGGGGGCTATTTGTGTAGATGAAACAATCGATAGCGTGGCAAGACGGTTCGGCAGGAAGAGTGTTGTGTTCCTATGTACAGTTAGAATGAGTTGGTCTGATCTACGACACCTGTGAAATCTACACTATTGAGCCGAGGTTCAAACATTTGTAATTTTAACGTTTTCTTTGTCTCTCTTCATTATTTCGATGTCGTTGCGTTAAAAGTTAAACGAATTTAATGCCTGCAATTCGGCGGATAAATTTACCCAGATGAAAATCTAAATGAAAATCTATCTAGATCAAAATCTTGATTTGTCAAAGTACTCAAGTCCAGACAATCAAGAATATTTGTTTAGGCATTACAAAAGAGTTTCATGTCGTCATACGAACAGTCGAAACGGGCGTTTCAGCAAATGTGAGGCTCTCGTTTGCTGTAACGGAAATCATGGAATTCTGGTATTTTTATCTGCAGAATCAGTTTTTCATGCGAAATCTTAGCGATGAAATTAAGTAAGCGGAGTTTGAAGCACGCAGTGCAATTGTGCGTGCACAAAATTCAAAGGGGAACGGATTTTAGCTTCGCAAATGAGATTTTTTGTCATGTCTTTCGCTAATACCCATTTCTAGAAGCTAATTGAATGAGTCTAGCAAATTACTTCTGAAGCTGCTTAGTTCACCGCGCTTTTTCAACAGACCTGATTTTGCAATGACAATTGAGCTCCTCAGGAAAATAAAAATATTTTTACAAGCTTGAAAAAAGTGCATGCTACATTAGGTTCAAAATATTTTCGCTCCATGTTTGACAGACTGAACTAGGGAATTGAGAGTTACTTATTCAGCCTCTGAAATAACACAATAATATTGGTCATTTGGTCTGGCTTTGAGTGTAATTTTGACACATGTTCTGCAAAATTGGCATCTACAAAGTGCAGGACGGCGCAGGAGAAACTGGCGTGCAAATTGACGAGAAACTAAAGTACAAATTAGCGTCAGTAAAGTGCATGATGGCGCACGAGAAACTGACGCACAAATTAGTGTCAGTAAAGTGCAGGACGGCGCACGAGAAACTGACGTACAAATTAGCGTCAGTTAAGTGCATGATGGCGCACTAGAAACTGACGCACAAATTAGTGTCAGTAAAGTGCAGGACGGCGCACGAGAAACTGGCGTGCAAATTCAGCGCGCTGTGCTGTTGCAATTCGCTCAAACACGTTGCTTGCGATGCGACCCACCGGTGGGTCGTGCTTGAGTTTTCGCTGCTGCGGAACGATCCATCGATGGGTCGTTTGAAACATTCTAACAATCTGTTTTAAATTAATGGTATTAAATGGACCTAGCTAATGTTTGGTATTCAGAAATTTGCTAATCCCTTTCGAATTTGAGTTGAATATTGTACTCTATTTTAACCCATCGCAGTCAATGTGTTAATTGCGCTTTATTGTATTTTTGTGTACTGTTTTTCAGTTCCAATTTTTTTTTGTTATGATTTTGCGTCACTTTACATGACCGTTCGAAATTACAAGCTTCACTCGAATAATTGAGCAATATTCAGCATATAATAAAGTATTAACGGAAATCAAAGGATCATATATTTCGCACTTGTGTTACGAAAGGTAATTATTCGAAACATGAGAAATAAACTAGGTTGTTTATTCAAGATGGAATTTATTGATTTGAGGAAGACTGAAAATGCAAAGGTCGTCTCAAAATAATGATTCGCTGCTTATTATTTTGCTGCGATCATGTACTGCAGAGGTGTGTGTTCAGCCTTAGCTTTAAGGCGTTCCCTTTACTGATGCACCGAAATTGGCGAATACGAAGAGGCTACGCTGTCCAATTATGAATTATATGGCAAATTATTTCCTCTGTTGGCTATCCTCAGTCAAATGTGAGGCTCTTGAATCCACGATCGATGATTAATGTTAGGATTTAATAAGCAAAGCCTTACATAATTCACAGTATTTACAGATACTATTCATCTTTGCCTTCTCCTGTACTCGACACGGCAGCTGTAGTGCGGCATCTCTTTAGTGAACTCATATTACTGACGTTCACTATCCCTATCTTGTCTTTTACGATCCAACTGCGCTGCACAATGAGTCTTCCGCTCATTGTTAACATGGGAGATATCAGGAGAACTGAATGGGGACATTTTTATATCCGTTTACATCCTGATCGAGGAGCTTGTATTCTGGATACAATCGACCGAACTGGTTTTCCAGTACAGATGGCCTGGAAATAATTTTGCATCTGAATCTAATTTTTAAACCTCGGAATTTATCTTCTGGCTGTTTAAGGCTAACAATACGATTGTTGCGACAACCGCCCTGGATAAATGTAAATATACACACCAAGGGCTCTCGACCACGCGGAACAAGTTTCTAGATCTTATCTTACGCTGTAGCATTTAACCTCGCAACTCCTGGATGACAAGACAATATTGACTCCAATATAGATGCATATTTCTCCGCCCAGTCGGCGACCGTTGGCAAAGAGCATATGTCAAACCATGACTCTGCTTGACATATACATTGATGTTAAGGGGGTTCCCTGCATATCAAACACCGGCTTCTGGCCGTGAGTACACCTACAGATTTACATCATCATTCCCACTTGTTACTTTGCCCGTGATTGGGTAGATTTTGTTGCTGAAATTCGTGAAATACCATTTTCGCACGAGGAATGTCACAAAAATGCTTACGGTTTTTAAATTATTTTCAATCGTGTGAAATCACAGAGGGCTTCTTTCTGTTGAAGGCCTGCCAAAATTTAAGATTTTTCGAATTGCAGATGCGTTGCAATTTGACATTTTAATGAAATTGGAATTACTGCTCAAACTTTGAATTTTTTGTGGATGTTTGCATTTTCATGAGGTGTTTAAAATACACGTACTTATTTTCACTGAACTTTTGTTTTATTTGTTTTAAATGATATCGTTTTTTCCATGACTTTTCCTACTCATTGAAAGAGTTGAAAGAGTCATGTAGTAGCGTGGTTTACTGATGAAAAAAAGTACAAAATGTCGCTTTTTTAGGTAAAAAATATTTGTTATTAAATGTAACGTTTTTGAGGTTTGTTCTGCCCATGTGATGACAGCGGTCCATGTATTTTTTCTCAGACTGCGAAATGCTACAAGAAAATATGGAAGTTAGTTAACCCGTTGCTAGTAGCACGTGTACTTCATGCTACTTCTTTCAAAACTGCTGTGATTCGGTGTACGAAATCCCATTCTTTGTACGATGTGAGTTACGATACGTTCGCTCATAGTTTTTCGTCGAATTAGCCTTTTCGTTGTCATATTTCATAGCCTTTTACTACAATTAATGTCAAACTTGGCCTAGATTTTTTCGAAATGTGACTCAACAAGTGGTGCTTGCATGTTAATTCTGCGAACTTATTCAGACACGCGGGTCCATTTCACATGGACAACGAAGATCCCAACTTGATTAACTAAAACTTTTTTCCTGATAGTCGACGAGAATGATTGTGCATCAACCAAAACAAATTTCCTCAACGTAGGTTTTCAGTTCCTGGAGTTCTCCTCTAAGATGGCAATGAAATGGATCATAATAACTGACTAAGAAACCCTCGAACCTTGAAACTCAGCACAGCCTGTTCTTTAGTCGGCCGTTTATTATCTTCAACATAAGGCTTTTATCGGCACGCGGTCGCTAATCGAGCGACTGTTCTTGGGCGAACGCTCTGTTGAAATTAGCAGCTATAGCGCTGAACCTCCGCTTTTTGGGATTACTCAGCATTATGTGGGGGCACAACACGTGATTTAATTTGGCTTAATTGTATGCGATAAAGTCACGACTCTAACCAGGAAGACTTGTGGGTCGACCATCTGCTTGTCTGTCTCGCGACACGCCCTCGTACAACAGACGTGATCGTGTTCCCGCTATGTTGATGAGAGCTGTTTCCTTAGCAGTATCTCGGCTTCATAATTTATTCTTCTTTAGGAATTATTTTCTGGTTTAACTACGTTTGTTACGAAGGTCAATACAATAGGTTTCGCTCGTATTCGTTGGGCTTTGTTTTGTTTTCTTTTATAAGAAGCGACGAGAAATCATGTCTGGTTTTATTCAATACCTGTTTTGCTTATAGAATGATGTTTTCATTCTCTAGGTATATGTCGGGTTTGTGTTGGCGTTCATATTATTTAGGCCATGCAACACGTCGCTAAAATGATTGTTTTTCTTAGTGTATTTTGTTACCTCTTTAAATTTGTTATTGTTTTCTGGAAAATAAGATGGTATAGTATTCCTTTCGATCATTTCTTCACCAGTGATGCAAAATAGCATGAACGAATATTTGTTCGACATAATGATCGTACTCGAGAAAAAAACACGGTTATTCCAAGCTATGTACATAATGTTTTCTTTCGTTTTCTCGTATTTATAGAAATTCCAATAATATAACTTATGAAGCAGCAGCTTTCGGCAAATGTTGCATTTTAAACTTATAATATTCGTTGACTTTCAATTCAAGAAGCCTGTTCCAAAATTCCAATTCCTCCGCTTAAACATTGAGAAGCTGTGAGAACACTTCACTGTGAGAACACTTCACTGTGAGAACACTTCACTGTGAGAACACTTCACTGTGAGAACACTTCACTGTGAGAACACTTCACTGTGAGAACACTTCACTGTGAGAACACTTCACTGTGCGAACACTTCACTGTGTGAACACTTCACTGTGTGAACACTTCACTGTGAGAAACATTCCTGACAAATTAATATTGGTTTGCAGTTTGTGGTCGTTCAGAGTAACTATTAAGTTGGATACAAATTTAAGCACTGAAATCAGAGCACTCGTTGCCTAATCTGAATGTGTCATAAAACACATTATCTATTTAAACAGAAATTAAATTGTGCGTTTTGCCAGGAGTAAATGAGATCTAATTTGCGGAAAAAAGTTTGAAGAGTAGGTAGCTACGTTGAGAGTGCCGTATTCATTTTTAACCGAGGAGGCACCTTGGGAACCAATTCAAAACCAGTTGCTTCTTATGCTATTCAATCTTTGATGCGCACTTTCAATGCAAATCTAATGTTCCATCTGCTCAGCCAACCTAGAAACTGGGTCGCGACGTATTCTAAGCCCAAGTATTTTGGGACAAGAAGTGACTTTTTGTTACGGATTTCTGAAAAGACCAGGAATTCTTTGTTTGTGTCCCTTTGCCATTTTTGACGCTGTGATCTGAAGACTCGATAACTGCCGAGCAACGCCTCCTGCGCTGGGCACGTGTGTTGTCAAAATGGTCCCGAATGTAGACGCAACGGGGGTCTCATGCAATGCCACTCATGAGGCATTATTCATATAATTGTAGATTGCGTACTCCATTGAGGTACTAGAAGGCGTTTTGCGATGCGTATGATAAAATACTGTGAGAAAATAAAGCATCAATAAGGTGGTCCAAGTTTCCACCTGAATTGAAATAATTGCCTTCGTCATCTTACTTTGTTTGGCGATTCAACCACGTTTTATACGCGAGTCAGTTTAAAGTTGAAGCTCAAGTTGTCCAATAAATATTTTCAAACATATTTCATCCATTTTTTACTATGAAAGAATTCGAGCCTGCAATGGATGTCTCACCAAATAATTAGCTCATTGTCAATCTACTCCATGAGACCATTTCCATTCCTCTGAGTTACTAGTAGCAACTGATCCATCACACTTTGAGCAGCTACGCTAACTGAACCCAAAATAGAGCTTTATCTATTTCACCAGTTCCGCTTAGTTATTTTTCATCATCTCCATGAATTTCCCGATTTACCGGCTATCATTCGCTCAGATTTCCGCTCCGATTTAAGTTCGATTTGCATCGCAGCGGCTGATGCGGAACTTCTGAGACGCTCTCGGGGTTGGTCACTTGCAGGAACACGTGCGTCCTTTCCCTCGCACTGCGCCTTCAGCTCGCATTTCCCCTCGCACTGCTTACTGCACTGCTTACTGCACATGGAGGTTTTAAACGCAGCACCTCTCAACTTTATACCTCTCAACTTTATACCTCTCAACTTTACACCTCTCAACTTAATACCTCTCAACTTTGTACCTCTCAACTTTGTACCTCTCAACTTTGTACCTCTCAACTTTGTACCTCTCAACTTTGTACCTCTCAACTTTGTACCTCTCAACTTTGTACCTCTCAACTTTGTACCTCTCAACTTTGTACCTCTCACCCCTCAGGGGGATGCAACTATTGTATCTATGGGAATTAGCACTCCCAGGAGGAAAATGTGTGAGGGCACGAGTTGAAAGTTAGGTAGGCCTTCTTTTTGTTTAAATACAGTGTTTTTGCTATGCTAAGGACCACCTTTTTCGGTTCACTGCTGTCCTGTTTTTCAGCCCCTACTACTTTCTTTTTCAACTTTTATCTTCTCTCATCAACTTCTTTCTAAAGTTACTGTTTCTATGCCTCTTCTGCGTAGATTCCGCATTCCCTTATCTCCATTCTAAATGGTGCCTCCCTCTTTCCTCTCTTTGATACGCTCATTTTTTGAAGCGTTTAGGGAGGCTTAAACTAACTTAAAATCTTAATCTTTATACCTCCAAACTTTATACCTCCTCATACAACTTTTATACCCCATCCCACTGCGCTTCCAACCGTTATGTTCCCACCCACTGTACTCCAACTTTTCCCACCTCCCACTGTACCTTCATCCTTCATACCCTTCCCCCACCGAGCCCCAACCTTCATACCGTCATCCCTCCGCCCCCGACGCCCTTGCCTGCTCCATAGTCGTTTTAGATCTCCCAACATATGATATTTTCTGCATTGTTGCACTCCTAATCCGATTTCGATTCTCCGTTCTACAAATGAGGTCATCTGATACCTCCTGGCACCATTGAAGCACCTCAACCTATTTCCATAACGCTCTTCATCTGACGCAGTCTTGCAGCTCCAGGTAGTGCGTATTTGGGCTTTGTGTCAGTTTCTGTGCTCGAGTATTCCAATTAAATTGTTGGATTAAGCGCTAAATTTTCTTCATGCTGTTGTGTCTCTCGTGCTCTTTCATATTTGTCTCCAGTTAAATCTGTTCAAGGAACATTTCATGCGCGTAATGATGCGGGTTAAGTCTTTATTTGGAGATACTCATATCATTGGGGGTCACTAGTGCCAGCAAAAAGTGAAATACGAGAAACATGAAATTGCAACGCGGAAATCACGCGAGGTTCATGACCCCAAGTGTGGGAATGGGAAAACTTTAACTTGAAATATACAGATAAACATTGTGTGAGACGCGCCCCAAGTTATCAATGCTTAAATGGGTAAACTATACCTACAATTGTACGATGCTACAATTGTATTAAATTTTAATGATGCTTCAGTTAGTTCTTCACAGCTGAACGCGTAAATTCATTATATGCAAGAAATTCTATCGTTAACTTCATCTTCAATTTCAATGTCGATCAACATACATATAGTTCTTCAAGATTCTCGAATCGTTAAAACGGTGGACAACCCGTCACGGAGCTCTTTCGAGCGCAGTGAATACTTCAAATTCAGATCAAAAATGATTTGATCATGTACACATTGCCGGAAACTGCTGCAGCTGGAAAATTATGACGATGTTAAGACATAGCATTAGGCAAGTTGATGGCATCTTGCCTGAGGCTGAGCCCGTACGCGGAAGCACGAGAGTGAGTTATGTGTCTGGACGAGCGCCTACGTACGCCAGAAAAACTTCTTCCTAAACTTCTTCCCTTGTTGGAGACGAGGGTCCGATATCTGCGTGGTGAGGCTCTCGATCTTGTTTCTTTACCTCGCCGCATTAATTTTGGTGACCTAGGGTTGAAATTATGAACGCTTTTATTGTGTGGCAAATTTAGGGAATGGTAGCATGATTTCAACAGCAGAATTTTATGAGAAATCAGAAATCATCGCAGATAATATGTAGTTAATTATTGAAATGTTTGTTTAATCATGCTAGCAGAAAAATTGAATCCACAAAAGATTGATAGCTATTTGTACGGTCAAAATAACATCTCGTTTTCAGCAAATCTTATATACACGAAGCCATCTTAGTGCTCAGCATCCTAATGTGTGGGGCTCTCAGTCCCCTGTATTTTTAGAGCACAGGATTCCTTAGGTGCTACAACCACTCAGGGGTATTCAACTATTGTATTATTTATGGGAATTAGCATTCCCAGGGAGATTATCCGAGGTTCCGAGCTAAAGATTAGGTACACCTTCCTTTGTTGAAAAAAAAAAAATTTTTTGGTTTTGATACGGACCACTTTTTTTCGGTTCACTGCTGTTTTATTTTTCAACACCTACCACTTCCTTCTTCAATTTTTGCCTTTTTCATAAACTTCTCTCTCAACTTACTATTTCAATACACCTTGTGTGTAGATTCCGCATTTCCTAAAGTCCAAACGAAACAGCTCCTTCTTCCTTCCTCTCTTTGGAACGCCTTTGTTGCGGTTAGGGAGGCTTTAACTAACATCTAACCTAACCAACCTAACCTTCAGGAAGACCACCTTCAATTATGTCCATAACAAAATTAAATTATCCCATAATTCAATGCACCTTTTTAAACGCGAGTTAGCTTGGCTCAAGGAACATCCTAACGAGTTTTGGTACTTACGAAACAAAAATTAGTGGCGGAGAAACTGGATCGAGCACTCGCCCCCGCTGTGGTTCTCCAGCCTCCGAGGCAAGAGAAAGGAGTTCGGAGAGTCGTGACACGATCGTGGGTGTGGGTAAGTCGGTCGAGGTTGTGACCTGGCCGCTGGGGAGACGGAAGCTATCTTGTTCTGCTTTGTCACCCGACCGTAGTTGAAAGGAACAGTTGCGACAGTGGGCTTAGCTTTGGCTTGTCGTTAAGCATTTTAAATCTAAGTTTGACTTGAACAGTTGCAACGCTATTCTGAGCTTTGGATTGCCGTTCAGCATTTTAAATTTAAGTTTGACTCTTAGACTCGAGTCTCATCGTCTTTGTACATTGTAGTATGCTCTAGAATAGAAACTTCACAATGTTTGCTATGTGCTGGTATGTCCTTCTGTACATTAAGTCTGTCCACATTCCCAGAGAGAGCGCAGCAGCACGGATTACCTCCGGACATATCTTGGGGACTGAGCTTTTTGTAAGTAGGATTAGCCCTTCCTTCTTTTGAGCCCGAAAATTTTCCGTCGATGAAAAAGACCCTACGAGCGAAAGGCAATTTATTGAATTACCCTTTTACCCTTACTTGAATACCTGCCAATAATTGTGAAAAATTATTTTCTATGAGAGGTCTCATTTTATATGAAATAAAAATCGTTTGATTTATTTAAGGTCTGTGTATTATCGAATGTTTACGGATTTATTTTAGGCTCCTATTATATCACTTCCTCAGTAGCATGTTATTGATCACTTTTTCTACTGTCATCCTTTGACATTGGCAGGCGGTCGCCGAATGTTCCTATTGTGTTGACCAGATTCGCCAAAATTCATACTTTTATAATACCTCTCTTCTAGATTCTACCGACACTTATCTGCATGGACATTTGAATTTTTGTGAGTCATATTGTTTATTGTTTTAGGTGATGTCCTCAACGCGATGGTCATTTATACTGTCTATATTTTCATTAAACATTTGAAATCCATCATTATCAGGAAGTAAGAAATCGTTTTCCGCGATCGTAAGCTCTCATCTTCTTTGTAGCTCGTGTCAGTTGGCTGTCTTAAGTGCCTTCCCGTTTTTGAGGCTGGAAGGTCGCAATGAACCCTGCAGAAGGTTCAAGGCTGAAATATCGGTGTAGGACCCTAACTCTCTCGAGAAGATTTAACGTCTTCATTTCATACGCTTTGTGATGATGAAAGTTGTGAACTTTGTTTTAAGGATCGTGAATCAATGGCAGAAATATCAGAGTTATTGCTTTGCCCAGGTTCTCATGAGATATTTTACGGAGTGTTTTCTCCACACTCCATGACTCAATGATCGAATATTGTCGAGTTTTCTAACAAAGAACGCCCTGTTTACAATGTAGCTAAATTACTCATAAGTCGTTTTATTTTAATCGCAGTGCTCTCCGATTTATGATATTTATGTGACGCTTTCATGTCCGTTTATACACGCTAAATTACCAGAAAAAATTTCCTCAAAAGCTTAGGCAAAATAGCTTTTTGTGAGCTGACTGATCATAGCTTGCACTTCAAATTTGAGGAAATGGATATAAACTTGAATATTTTAAATCTGTCATTCCATTCATTTTGAAGTTATAATGCCATTTAGTATATTCATTTGTCACGGCAGTTTTTTATTCTCGTAGTAATATGATTTATAAATGAACACCATACTTACAATTTGAATCCTACATATCAGCAACGTAGTTCGTTTGTTCATGTTCGCATATTGTTAAAGAACTCTTCACTTACTTTTAGTTTGTCGCACAAACTATTGTTGTCCAAATTATTAGACGGAATGATGACATAAGCTTGTACTTTTGAATCTTTTCTTTGCTCATTCAATGAAAATTTTCGATTCCTTCCACTTCCATGCGAGCAAATACACGATTTTCTTCACACGTTATGGCCGTGAGATGACCTGTACTACGTGCTCGTATAATCGAACAATTCAAAAAGAAATTCTTTGATTGTGCGTTTATCTCTCGGGTTAATTAATAGTGGCAGCGGCGGGATAAAGCGCCTTGTTATACATAGAAGGTCACGGACAAGGAGTCCCATACTTCACTCGAGCGCTGGGCTCAAGTGAAGGCTGGGTCAGCTGGAGCTGCGCGCCGCAGCTTCCTTCCTGCTTCCGATCGCAGCTTGCAATTGACACTAGACATCGCTCTCCAGACATGTTGTTTATCGTTGTTGTAGTGTTGGTCGCTCTCCAGACATGTTGTTTATCGTTGTTGTAGTGTTGGTCGCTCTCGAGACATGTTGTTTTTCGTTGTTGTAGTGTTGGTCGCTCTCCAGACATGTTGTTTATCGTTGTTGTAGTGTTGGTCGCTCTCCAGACATGTTTTTTATCGTTGTTGTAGTGTTGGTCGCTCTCTAGACATATTGTTTATCGTTGTTGTAGTGTTGGTCGCTCGCCAGACATGTTGTTTATCGTTGCTGTAGTGTTGGTCGCTCTCTAGACATATTGTTTGTCGTTGTTGTAGTGTTGGTCGCTCGCCAGACATGTTGTTTATCGTTGCTGTAGTGTTGGTCGCTCTCTAGATATATTGTTTATCGTTGTTGTAGTGTTGTTCGGTGATAGGAAAGCGTGCGGTAGTGTTGAAGGCGTGGGGTATTGTTGTGTTTGTTTGGTGATGATAGGAAAGCGTGCGGTGGTGTTTGTAGTGTTGAATGCGTGCCGATAAGAATGTGAAGGATAAGACAGCTCGATTAGTATTGCGTAAATAATAACTATTTCAATGCTTTTAAATATGTCAGATAAAGAACTTAATAGCAAAATATACACACTAAAGCTATTCTCCGTAGACGATTCAAGTTTAAAAAAGAAATTCTTTTGATAAGCGATAAAAAAGGAATTGTTTTGTGGAGTTAGAACTTCTTATCAAACAACCGTGTCGAACAACCCGAACTGTTCTACTCATTGCTTCATGAAAGTGATTGCTTGCAATTTTCGTGAGCATTGCTATTTCAATTTGCTTGGAGGACAACTAACTGTTCAACCGTTCTTTTCGGGCAACGTATCTTTGCAAAGAATTCTTTGATTATCACATTGCTACACTCGTCAAATATAGCTTAGAGGTTCAAGTACACTCTCGACGTATGACTTGCGTTCGAACATTGCTTTTCTCTGTAGGAGACGGCAACAGCTGTTCTTTGTTTTCTTATCTGTCTTCGCCTACTTTTGGATAGGAATTTGACCCCGAGCTTCAGCCTTCATTGTCACATTCCTGCCCAGTCTTTATGCCCCACGCGCCTCTTGGCTCTGCCATTCTGGGCCTTATGATCTGATATTCTCTGATGCTGCTCGAGGTATGATCTTCGGGATCCCTGAACCTTGAAAATTTCAATTGTTGAAATAATGTTCGCGTTGCTGTGCAGCTAATTTTTTGACACGCTTCAATTGTTAGGAGTGGTATGCTGTTCGTGACAGGGCTGTTGGGAGTAGTATGCTGTTCGTGACAGGGCTGTTGGGAGTAGTATGCTGTTCGTGACAGGGCTGTTAGGAGTAGTATGCTGTTCATGACAGGGCTGTTAGGAGTAGTATGCTGTTC
>JACJUY010001946.1:74542-123297 GCA_014220935.1 Platorchestia sp. MABIK
TCATGACAGGGCTGTTGGGAGTAGTATGCTGTTCATGACAGGGCTGTTGGGAGTAGTATGCTGTTCATGACAGGGCTGTTGGGAGTAGTATGCTGTTCATGACAGGGCTGTTGAGAGTAGTATGCTGTTCATGACAGGGCTGTTGGGAGTAGTATGCTGATCCTGACTGGGCTGTTAGGAGTAGTTTGCTATCATCTATTGTGTTAAAGCAATGTCATTTAAAGTGCCGAAGTTGTTGAGTAATTTCCTAATACTGAGTTAATAGTAAATTGTTCTGTAGCGCACGTGGTGCACTTGACGCTCATTGAGGGTATGCTGAATTCTCGAGTTTATTTGGAGAAGGATAAGCAATATGTCGTTCTGGTGACGTTGCTTAATTCTTTGTTATAATTTTATAAATGACCTTTGTGTTTAGTATCCCCCAGCTTCCTAATGCGGAATTGGCGCTATATATTTCACCAATCAGCTGTACATCTCGTTTCAGTTTCCCCATCAATATTATGTAGATTTTTTTACTCGTGAATTTTTCACAGATTTTACACGATTGTGTTTTGTATAATAGATCAAAAATATCAAATGTGCGACATTCCTGTGGCCAATGATCTGCTGCCTTTTTGTTACTTTTAATTTCATCATTTTGGAAATTCATTTGCAGCAGTATTTTAAAGTTTGCGCTTTGTATATGGACTTATTTCTTCGTACATCCGTCAAAGAAATAATCTGCACATAGCTAGCGTCTCGATATTTCTCAGGTCAATAGCCACATAACTTGACAAACTTTCGGTTGGCGTGTGATGTTCAATTTGAGCAGTAAGACATGATTGTAGCTTACTAGTGTTTTTCGAGAACTGATTTTTCGGTTGGGTGTCTCTGCACCTACATTAAAATTTAATATCGTTAAATGTACGTATTCTTAATGGATGGAGGAAAGAGTATGCCTTCTGCTAATTTTGAATATAAGTAAATTTCAACTTGAGTTTTTGAGCGCAATTGTCTTTAAAGAAGAAAATGAACGTTATCGTGGGAGAATTGGTGTATTCCATTTCAGCATTTGGGCCTTAAATTTTAGTGGGAGATAAATTGTATGCCATGATTATAGGCCCCGCTGTGAGAGAGCTAGTGGAATGGAATAATGCATTTTCTTCCATGCAGTTCGACAAAATCCGAAGATAGAATGGAATACGCCCACCATTTGTTGTCAACTGAAAACAGTTGTTCTCGATCAGGACATTGTCATGACAAAAGAACCAAGATTGGACTAAGGCTTGTCATGATGCAGCTCAATTGGGCTAGAAACTCGATCGCTTGCAGAAACATTTTATTGCATTTTAAATTTTCGTGCATGAAGATTTGGCACAGGTGGATATAGTTAACGGGAAGCATAATTTGAAACTCGAAATAGATTACTGATCTTTCTGACTCGATTTCTGTAAATATTTTCATTTGATAACATTTATTTGTTTGATGCTTTATTTGTATTTACTGTTAATCATTATTGGTGGTTTCAAAATCATTGATTTACATAGAATTGTGCATATACGGAAAAAAGAGTTTCGAATCGATCACTAAATCGTACTTTCATCTATTTCATACTCATATTAAACACTAAAAATCATTGGTAATACCACATCAAGTGAATGTTGGAATGCTCTTATCTGCGAATGCTATGCAATTTTTCACATCGATCCTACTTCATAGGAAATCACCCTTGCCATTTCTAAATGAAGGTCACACCATATATCTCTATTTGTAAACACACTGCCCTAAACTTGCTGGTAATGAAGAACCCGAACTTCTTCACACGGATTTTACATCTCGTGTTCCAGTGATCGATAGGCAATTATTATTCCAGGTGCAAAGATTTGTAACGTTTCATGCTTACATTGTGTCATTCATTGGCAAAAGTAAACACGCGTAGGTCGCAGGGCATTCGGTACTCGCGAAGTAAACTCTTCTGAGAAGGCCAGTATTGCCAGAATGGGTGAAAGTGATGCACATTCTATCACCTACTTCAGTCACGCGTAGGTAGGCACGCTATCTTGACGAGTAGGACTTGGCGAGAAGCGTTGACTTTTATACATCTCCTTTTAAACGTGTACGCGCTACTACACACGCCCCTCACTACGGGGATCTAGGTCAGCTTCGTCGACTCGGGTTATTCTGATGCCAAGAATTTTTTTTCGTTTGTCGTGGCCTCGAATTTTGTTGTTTCTGTTAGTAGTTCGCCGTCTTGTTTCAGTTTGCTTCAGCCTCTCTCATAGTTATCAATTATGCCTGTTTTTCTTGCTCTATTCATGACGTAACTTCTGAAACATCCTTTTTTGCTCATATTATTAATGTGATATAATTTAGATGAATAATTTCTTTTTCCGTCAGTTTTATTTTTTCTTTAGAATTTGAAAAATATCAGTTACCTTTATCCCGCATTGTTCATCGAAAATTTATCATTCGAAACAAAAGCACACAAAATACGAGCACATACTAGAAAAGTACCGTAGTACTATTTACGGGAAGGAATAATTGACGCTATATTGACGGGAAGTTCCCACGCTATTTAATCTGCTATTGAAAGATGTCGTCAATTTACTCGTTAGCATACATATATTTACGCCTACCTAACCTTATCTCTTTAACCTTAGCACATAAATGTATGAGTACCAAATAAGTCGTTATTTCAATTCGAGAAGTGACATTTTAACTTGATGTAAATACGAGGGCATGAAAATGGGATAATGAGTTAATGAGTAAAGTTTAGGGTAATATTAGAGCAAAATAATGAGACAGATGGTAAATTTAGGGTAATATTAGAGCAAGACAATAGACCAAATAGTAAAGCTTAGGGTAATATTAGGGCATGATAATGGAACAAGCACTGAAGTTTAGGGTAATATTAGGGCAAGATAGTTTGGGATAAATGGTAAAGTTTAAGGAAATCATCAGTGTTAGGGAAATTTTACTTCGCATTGCTCCTCAAGAGGCACAGGATACGCGGTAGACGTAGTAGGTTACTTAGGTTTATCTCTCACCTTCTATAGAGACCCGAGCCCCCTGAGGAGACACTGTTAGGTTACCTCAGCCATGGATAGAGTGCCTGAGACTTCTTTCTTTGGTGCCCACTTTACTTCTTTGAATTTTCATGCTTCTTTGCTTTCCCTTCTTTGTTTTTTCTCTCTCTTCCTTCCTACATTGTTGTTCCTAAGCTCCGCGTGTCTTGTGCTGGAACACCTTGTGCATAGATTCCCCATTTTCTAAAGTCTATACTAAATGGTTTCTTTTCTTTCTTCGCCCCTTTGAGATCGGTTCTATTGCAGCTATATAGCCTCAAACAGACTAATATACTTTCAGGGGGGTACAACTGTTGTATTTATGGGAATTAGCCTCTCAAGGGGCAAATGTGAGGTCCCGAGCTAAAAGTAAAGTAAGCCTTCTTTTTGTTAGAATAAATTTCTTCGTCATTTGTTAAGGACCACTTCGTTGGGTCAACTCCTGTCCTGTTTTTCACCACCTCTGACTTTATCTTTTATCTTGCTCCCTAATCTTCTCCCTCAACTTACTATTTCTATGCGCATGGGATCCTGTGCGGGAATACAACTTGTGCATTTATTTTATATTTCTTTAACTTCTTAACTGCAAATAGTGCCTTCATCCTTCCTCTCTTTGAATATCTTTGTTGTGGTTAGGGAGGCTGAAACTAACTAATAATTATCAATCAACAGACTATATAATCGTATTGCGACAAGTATTTGACAGATTTTTTAATTCCTATCAAAAATATAATTATATGCCGCACAATTTGTGGCACGCACGTATTTTGCATCTTAATTCCTCCAAATCTTTCAAAACCTTTTCAATTTTCTTGGATTTGCGTAGTTAAATCAAAAGCTATGATTTGAGAAAAAATATTCCCGGTGTCGGAAAGCATTTACTCACTCTCCTAACATCTCTCGATGGCACAAAATTTCTTCATTCTTATTAAAAAAAAGAACGTGTTTCTGTATATGTAAAAATAGACCTACGTAGGCAAGCTCAAATACATTCTAGGGTGCTGTTAAATTCACGAAGTGAATTTTTTCCCTACAGTATAAAGTTCTCAAAGTAAACTAGTTATTCCATGCTCACAATTTAATGCAGTCGGCCCTCTCACCAGAGAGTAATATTGATTTAAACTCTATTTAATTATGGTCCTGAAAACGACGCGGACCAAAATGTAAACTGAAGCGCAAGTTAAATGACAAACACTCACCTGTCGACCAGTAAACATGTATAACTGAATTTTCAATAAGTGCACCTATTCAGATCGTCCTTGCATCTTTGGCTTGAGGCTGCCTGAGCAAAGTAGGGCTACTGACCTCAGAGCCGAGGTGTGATCTGTCTCACCTCACCTCTGTGTCGCAGAGACATTGTATCTCTTCCCACCGGCCACAGTGTGTGCGACATGAGGCAGCAAGATTAGTTTTGTATATGAATCAGTCGTTCTACCACAAATTACTTTTAAACTAATTAACTAAACTAAAAACTTTAAACTAATCTAATTTCTAACCTACAATTTTCTTGGTTGTTGGTGGATTCTACTTGAACATGTGTGTAGAAAAGGAACTTCTATTTCTCAACCTCGTGTTAGTCTTTTTGAGAGGCTTTTTGATGTGCTTCAAATTCCTGTTGAAAACACAAGTTTTATACCATTCAACTTGCTCGTGGAAAACTATTTTGCAGAAGATTTTAACAACTAGCTATTATTTATGCTTTAAATCTATTCGCATCATAAATTTTAAGGATCGAGGAAATCCAAGAATTTTGAGCATCAAAAATGAACACCTACGAACTGTTCAAGTGATGATGATTTTTTTTATTCTGTGAGAAAAATCTATCTTGATTAAAGACAAAGACTTCACAAGCGAAATGAGTAAATCAAATTCGACAAACTCTAACTTATGCAGCTCCAAGTAGTCAAAAAGAGGAAGTATAATCTCATAATTTTCTTCATACATTTATTCGTTCGGTTCGTTCTCCGCCGCCCAGTTGACTGCCTCAAAAGCAGAGAGCCCCGCTGATGTGTGGAAAACTTTAGAGGGCGTGATTGCAAAAATTGTAAACCGTTGTGTTAGCGATTATCCGTTGCTGCACGACTCCTATGGGGAACAGACCTGGATTTTCTTGTTCCATAGTCGGTGCTTGGCAAATCACGCTGTACCAAATTTAGAGAGTCTTTGTCCTCGAGTTCCTTGTTAGCGTTAGTGTGTTCATTGTTCGAGGAAGAGTTCGAAGAAATTTTCTTTCTCAGAAGACGTTGATTGAATGTTTGAATTGTGCGCTTTAGTCCAACACAACCTATTCGGTCCATGGCTTCGAACCGAAGTTTTATGCCTTATTTTTATTGTTCTTCGCTATTAATTGCGATTGTTCATGGAATTGATATTTTCCCACCGAGACTTCGTTTTTTATTTTAGGTTCAATTTTTGTAGGAACTGTGATAAACTACACCAAATTCAGGCTGTCCTTTTTAGCATTTTTGACCCATCAAGGGGGATTTTGATCTGCTGTTCATCCGACTTCTTAAGCAAGCTTTCGGTATGACGGAACACGTTTTGTTCGATGCATTTTTTGCTTCGATTGCAGCCTTGCACTTTAGTAGGATCGATATTGGTTCGCCTTATCGTTTTTAAACGACACTGATTTTCTTCACAGCCTGAAGAAGAATCGGCGCTGTGAATGCATGCTATGGTTACTCCTCCCTCTATCGGCTGCTTTCTTTAGCTAATGAGCTCTGACAAATCCTCTTGTAAGTCTCGGAACAGTTACATTGACTTATCACTCCTTGAGAGGCGAAGGGCAGTGCCCCATGAGCAGAGTGATCACGCTGCAGTGAAAAGGAACAGGGCGAAGAAAAAGAGATAGATTTAGTTCACTTCATAAAATTTAGTAGAAAATTAATAAGGTTTTCTGTAGACTTCGCCTATAAACGGAGGGATCACGCTGGAGTGAAGAGGAACAGGGCAAAGAAAACGAGATAGATTTAGTTCACTTTGTAAAATTGAGTAAAAAATTAATAAGGATTTTGTAGACTTTGCCCACGAACGGAGTGATCACGCTGGAGTGAAGAGATGCATGGCGAAGAGGAGGTAGATGTAGTTCACCTCACAAAATTTAGTACACAAATCATTAAACTCATCTACCGACTTTCCTTGTGAACGGGGTGATCGCGATGCAGTGAAGAGGAATAGACGAAAAGGAGAAGGTGCTCTTAGTTTATCGCAACAAATTTGGAACATAAATTATTAAACTCGCAACGGTTTACAAGGTGCTCTTAGTTTATCGCAACAAATTTGGAACATAAATTATTAAACTCGCAACGGTTTACAAGGTGCTCTTAGTTTATCGCAACAAATTTGGAACATAAATTATTAAAGTCTCCCACAGACTTTGACAATCAAGAATCTAGAAGAGCAAAGCTCAGACGCGTTCCAGCGCATCTGTCTATTGTCTGGCATGAATGGTATGTAATAATTTGTTTGGATTTAGTCGCTCTCTCAAGTAACGATTTTGATAGGAATGTGGCTTGTGTGATGATGCACGCACTGATTTGTAGCAAGGTTCTTGCAGCTTTGCTGTTTCAGTATACAGTAAGCGCTTATAAGAATATGTGTTTGAGTGTTCATGATGCAGTACTATAACTTCTTTTAGTGTGGAAAATAGCATTTTTAAGATAAAGTATGAATATTTTTTAAGAACTTACATTGCTGCTTTCTTAGTTGTACAATGCACTGTAGGATGTACTCAACCACGATAGAAGCTGTACTGTATTGAAATAAGAGGTATAAAACAGTATCTTATGTTTCAATTAAGATTTTGTTAAGCTTCTCAATATTGTATATGATACTTTTATAGGCACTTATAAGAACATTGTTGCGCGTACAAAAATTAAAGCAACTTAAAAACCAGGAGCGTGTAAAAATGAAACAATTGGAAAACCTTTTGGTCACTTAAAAAATAACTTTGCGGGTATTACATTCTTCTGTATGTAAAAGATGAAAAGAAAATAAAGAAAGAAAAGAGATCAGTTTATTTCCAGTAAAGTTGATACTTGAACTGTATAAATTTTTAAATTATTATAAATTTTTAAATTATTTTAAAATTAAAATCCTTAGTTGAAATTCACACATGGGTATCTTAATACCCATGCATTCCCTTCATTGCGTTAATCTGATTATGACAATGCATGTAAATACAAGTCACAAAGAAAACATAATCCTAGTGACGCATTGTTGAAAACACTCTCGTCAGTGCGCACTTGACTTGAAATACGAGCATAGGAACATAATTTTGATACGGGTGATAAATGTTGGAAGTAAAATGGGCAAATTTGAATTGTTCTGCGTCAAAGACTACGAGGTTGACATTCGGTCTAATTTTTCCCATTCTCACTTATCAACTAGTATGCCAAATAACGAACTCGAAAAAAATTAAGTATTTTACCATAATACAAATTTATATTTCCAATAGAGCGATTCTTCGAGAATCTTATACAAATACAAATTTATATTTCCTACGCTAGTGATGATACCAACAAGAAACAATTCAAAGAATCAAAAAGATTACCTCGTTTAAAAATAGTTCCTTTGAAAATTATCCACCGTGTACTGAAATATTTCATTTCTGAAAAAATCGTTCCTTATGAAATATATAGGCCTTGAAAGAAATGTATTGCTTCGCTTGTTCCTCGTTTTCCCCTTGCTTTTTTAAAAGTAAGCTGAATTTTAAATTGTTTTTTCTTGAACACATTTATTTCGATTATCAACGACGTCATTGTCCAGACGATCGCATTTAATTCACAATTGAAAAGAAACCAATTTAAGAAACCAATTCCATTCTGTAACACATTATTCGCATGTTAATAAATTTTACATTTAATGAGCCCCATTAACTATCATTTGCATTCAAATTTCTTCTTCCTGTAATTGATATTGTCCATCAACTGAATGTGATGAAGTTCTCTTCATTGTTCTTGTTTTTATCATTTATCACTAAACTTTGAGTCATCTTAGAATTAAAGCCCCGTGATTTATGTGTCGATAAACTTGACGTTTCCTTGTTAATATCGTTCGTTGATTACATGCTAACAATTATTTTATAATTGTAACCTTATAACTTTCCTTTTAAGGACAAACGATATCTTTTACAAAGAGCAGAACGATATGCAAGAACTGGAACTTAATCATAAAGCACTCGCCTCATCTTCGCGTGGGCAGATCTAAGCGCTTCATGCAAGCTCATTAGCATTCATAGGCGCATTTTTTGAGCTCCCGTAAAAACTGATGCAGCGGGTACAATTAATCTAATTCGGAAGTTCGGCCAGTAAACTCGCCTCTAGATGAACTCTCGATAAAGGCTTCATCCGGACACGCGGACGCTCCCTCCTCGCCTGGTCCGCCCACATCGGTGACTGCGACCTCAGTGCAATGCACCCGCAACTTGCGCGGGAGTGTTGCCGTCAAGGACGAGACGAATTCGTCTAGAACCAGGTTCCAAAAGATGGTTGTAGGCCGCGGTTAAAATGCATCCCACCAAAAAATGACACTTTTTGTAAAAGATGACAGTGTTGAAAGACGTACAAATAACTCAGTGTTGCATTTTTTACATTAATTTGTGTTTGAATGGATTATGGATTGGATAGATTAGCAATAAATTAATTGGAGTATCATTCTTACATATTAACAAGGTTATCACTTGGGAACGCATTTCCTTTCTTAATTAGAGCATAATTCGTGATCTATTTTCATAACATCCACACTACAGCTCGTAGAATTAGACTGTTGTTGAATTGAAAGAGATTTGATCTCGTTCTTAAAAACAAGAACATTTTTTTAGTTTTATTACAAAAATGATGTAACATTGTGTTGAATAGTTTAGACCTGCAAGCCCGACACAGATGCGATATAGTTAACGCTGGGGCCACACGAATGTTAAATACCAAGGTCAAAACTGCTCAACACTTTAATTTTACATTCATATATTACAATTTAACTATAGGACTTAAATCTACGCATGCCATTTAATACAGGCTCTTCCATAATCAACGCTCAAATTCTTGTATGTGCCTCAACTTATCTTGAGGACAGCATCACATTAGCGCCTGGCACTGAACCACATTTGGTTATTTATCTCTATCATCTCACCTCATTAGCTCACCTGCTGTGCCGCATAATCAAGGTGCGTTTTAGTAACCTCTACTTTTCTTGAACTGATTTTAGTACTCAAATTTTGCTTTATTTTATCGTCTTGGTTTCCGCGATAGGTGCGATAGAACTCTAAAATGGCCCCCATTCGCGTGAAGAGGTAGCAGTCCCACAAATGTATTTTGGGATCCATATTTTGTGCCAAGTTACGATTTATGCGTTTGGCTACCCCTCTTCAACACGTATCCTTAGGTGTGACCGTACTTTACTTCACATACACGAAATAGTGGAATCATTCAGTGCGTACGTTGTTCTGGGTATCTTTTTTATTATTTCAATTGTGCATGTTCGCACCATTCCAGTGTTCTTCCGTAATTTATAGCTTTTGTAGATATTCAAGTTGCAAGTTCTTTGGTGTGATATATTCGGCACCCAACCTACACGAAAGCTTCTTGTAAGTAAAATGAGTGTGTGTTAACCTCGTTTGTGTTTATTCTCACTGAAGTGAATGTTGGGGTCTTCAACGACAAACGCACTTAATTTCAAAATAAGTTCGAGTAGTTAGGCTTTAAAACTTGGTGTACCTGTCTTCATTGGGGAGCTCATCACGAATTATTCGTTCTTTGAAGTAGCATGTACTATGAGAAAAAACTCTATTCCACTGGTTGATTTATATAAAACCTCATGAATTACTTAATTATTAATAAGCCTTCTAAATTGGAGCATTAACTTTCACTTCTTCCATGTATTTTGACGTATATTTTTCCAGCGCCGCCGCATGAATATTTCACGTTCGTCCTTACAGGGCGTAAGAGGCTGGCACGAGACCCTACTTGTGCGTTTCCTTACAACTCCTTAATTTGTGATTAAATCAGGCACGCCTTTGTGGTCCATTAATATCTGTCGGCGCTGTTAATGAGGCAAGCTGGTCTATGACCCTATCCTGGCAACTGGGATGTAAATCTACCTTGATAAACTGGGATACGATCCAATCGACGTGAGCTCGCCCCAACTGGAAATTTAGCGTGGGTTTATGGACCGATTGCGTCAGCTCTCCGATATAAAGCGATTTTTCTGAACAGTTGAGAGCTGAGCTCTTGAAGTGATTTGATCGAGGTGGGGTGGAGTGTGACGTGCTGGCGTGAGGGTGAACTGGATGAACCTGATCGCCCTTTTCAATGTGCCCAGATTGTTCACCTAAATTGAATGACTACAATCGATGTAAATTGCGTTTTTCCTTCTCGCGTCTTTTACTAGGTAGGTACGATGGATGAGAGAGGGTAGGGTGGATATAAATGAAACGTACGTTTATTAAATGTTCGACGTTTGCTTCGATTTTTCATTTCCCCTTTGTGAAATGAACTCGGGGCAGAAAATTTTTTCTTATTCTGTACCAACGCTAGTTTAATTTAGCCAATAGGTGTCACTTCAGGTCAATTAATTGACTTGAATATTCTCACATTTTCGTCTAGTTATTAGTGCGGCTAGAGTTTTCGCAGCCGTTGCCCAAAAGTTCATGATTTTGACGGGAGCAAGATTTTAAAGCAATATTACGTCATCAGAGCAATACAGCTGGAGACGTGAGTTTTTTCAAGTCGACTAGGCTGCGCTGCACTACGTTTTGCAGCACGTAGCGTAGCAGATTGTAAGTCCACATATTCTTATACGTGAACTTAGACACGTTACTAACTGTACCGTTACGACGGTGTAAACTGTTTAAAGTTATTAAGTTATTAATTACTTATTAATTTATTACTATTAATTTCTGTGCTCCAGAGTTTTTAATTTCTGTGCGGGAAAAGTTGAGTTCTCACGAGCCTGCCAGCGTCTTCCTGATTAATAATTTTTCCCTTATTTTCATCTCAATGAAAGATCTCGCTGTCTGAAGCGTCTGCTAACGCGCCTGTAAATCTAGTCTGGTATTCGATTGCATTCCAACTCCTCGTTTTATGAGCTCTGATTGTGGCAGAATATATTTTGCGAATGATGAATGTTCACAGCATTGTCATCTCTATTTTAAGTGCTGCAGCTCTGCATGGCTGTGAGATGAAGAATTCGAAGGTGAAGAGATGCCGATAGCCACTAAGGCCCCTCAAAGATAAATATTTTTTCTTGCTGCTTCATTGCGATTGAGTTTTAAATGTACAGATTTTTTGCGATGTGTTAATCAGGGTACGACGGAGTTAAGCTCTAAGCCCCATTATATATAGTTACTAGGGTGGATTCTGAATTCTCAGTTCAAATACTTGCTGGTGCAAATAAACTTCATCGGCGTTCGTTAAGAAAATATTTCTTCTGAGTTTCGTCAGATCTTGAGCTGAAGGTCAGGTAGGTTTCTTTTGTTGGAGCAGGGTTAGCTTATTTTTTTTTTACGAGCCACTTTTTTTTGGTCCACAGGTGTTATTTCTTGCAGTGCTTATTAGTTTCTTCTTAAATTTTTATCCTGTTTCATAAACTTCTTTCCATCTTTCTGTTTCTATTCACAGTATATGAGGACACACATTGTGCATGGATTTCCCGATCCCTTAATTCTATATAAAATAGTGTTTTCCTCCATCCTCTTCTGAGAACGCATTTGTTGTGGTTTGGGTAGCTTGAACTAACTCCCAATTTAATGTAATTTACAAGTTTCGTCAGAATCAAATTAAAGTTCATTTTTATGCTCCGAACAATTTTTTGGTTTAATTTTTTCCTTGCGTATTCCTTTATTGAAGGCAACAAACTTTTTTCCAATTATAGGATGCTTCTATAATGTGCTGACTAAAATTCACATCCTACAGCTTTCATCCGATTTCCTTCACTTAAATTATAAAACGGAACCTTCATCGCTCTGCAATATTGCGTTCAGTCAATATACGATCATCAACTTGTATCCTCATGAATTTTTAATGCACCAAATTGCCAGCGTCGGCACGACTGTACATGTGATTCTCAAGCGTCCCTCGCACGCTTTCCGGGTTGCTCAAATTTCCGGTGGGTGCCAGATTTTACGGCGCCTCCTTGCTTTGTTTGTTCCGCGTTGTCAGACCTCCTGAAAATGCTTCGCTATTTTGCAGTTTTTAGCACTCGACGCCTGCCATTTGGCTCCTCAGCGGACAGCTTGTTACTTTGCCCGATGAATCGCCAATCTATTTCAAATATAAATGGAAGTTGTTTTGAAGTTCAGCATCAATGTTAGAAATTTATTCGAGCGTGAATTAGGTGCGCAAAAAATATTCCTCGCTAAAAATTGCGTATTCACTTTCATTTTGCTTCAGTTTGGCGTTTCCGTATAAAATCGGTGCATGTGAAGAAAATGCCAATTTTCATCGCAAATGCGTTAAGTAATTTGCTCTTCTGCATGTAAACTTCATGATAAATTTTTAATACTACTTTGCTGAGGAAGGAATTTGTCGTCTGAATATTTTTCGTCCCCAGTACCTATAGTGAAAGATTATATGTATTTCTGTGAAGCGTTTCTGTGCTGCTCTTTATCATTACTCTTCTTTGTAAGGGAAATGGTACAAAAAACTTAGTTTAGAATTTTGAATCACAACTAAAATTATCCAATTTGAACAATCTTTGAGACGTTGTACACACTCGGATACCTACTGGGATCACTGAGGTGTAACTAGGGTAATAAAAATTACTTCCGACGTCCTTTCGTTATTTTTACGTCTTCATTTTGGCTAGACGTCTTGTTTCTTCTTGATTATCTTTGGGGTACCATTTTGATTTAAACGGATTTAACAGATAATGCTTAAAGTTGTTAAGATTATGATGATGCTTAATAATAATACATAGCATGCAAATTACATAACGTGCGGATGGAATAAATTTTACAGTATTACGAAGCCATACGCGTATGAGATTATGGAACGATTATGCCTTCTCCGTTGTACATATAGTAAACCGTATTATGAGATGATACGATTCATTACCATTAGTTTAACGCATTACTCTAACTTTTTAGCTTCTAGACCTTTCAGTTGCACTCTCTGAAATTTATTTTTCATGATTTGGTGCTTATAGCTCCACAATAACGCAGATCAGTTGTAGGGAGAAGCCTGTAGAACAAACAGCGTAAGTGCCTAAATAATGTGTCTTAGAGGGCGACTTGAAATTCTCTCCTGTGCTTCAATAAAATAAATTCTAAACTAAGTGAGCTGACGTCTGCATAGGAATGAAAACAATCACAGTAAAATAAATTCTAAACTAAGTGAGCTGACGTCTGCATAGGAATGAAAACAATCACAGTAAAATAAATTCTAAACTAAGTGAGCTGACGTCTGCATAGGAATGAAAACAATCGCAGTTTGGCTGCTCCAAATGAACATGTGCGTGGGAGAGAAAATCAGCATTGTCACATGCCTAGTGTTGAATTCTTGGGAATTCGAGATGCTTCATGTTTTTTTCACTTTCGTCTCTCGAGTTCCATTTGTATTTTGTAAATTAGTTACCTAATAGTCACCTTTTAAAAATGGGCAAAAAAAGTTTTGCAATTGCGAACTAGAATTTGTAATCGCTATTAAATTTACTGTACTTCTTGATTTTTTAACAAAAAGTAATTATTTTTGCTGAAAGTGAATAACTTGATTAAGCAGTCTCTGGGATGTAATATTTTGATTCACGATACTTCAAAGGAAACGTTCTCCGTTGCTTGCAGTGTCTTCAATCTAATTTTTATCGCAAACTAATTAATTCTTGCGAAGCAGCTGTGAATAAACACCAAAAAATGAGGGAAAAAATCATGAAATGCTCGCTTTTCAGTCCTCCATTCAAACCTCAGTCATGAATTTTGCCTAACACAGAAAATAAGTGTGAGGAAAATACATTTTTTCACTCCTCAAAATCTAACAATCGAATAAAGGTTCAAGATAACATACTTGCTGGTGCAGGGCTATTATGGCCCTATCTTCTTTATTCACAAAAAGAAAAACGAAGGTCCCGCTCCCCTTCTTTGGACAGGGCATTCTGCACCAATCGTTAAAGAGGGTCCTTGTTTACCAGGCGGTCGAAGGTCGCAGCCGAGTATCGTCCCAGGCTCATTACTTAGAGCGACTCCTTACGCGAAAAACGATAACGTGATAAAACACACACTGAGAATGTTGGGCATGCTTCAGAAAAATATTCAAGGATCAGTTGTGCGTTCCAGAGATGTTTAGAGGGTATCGTAATGCGCTCAGAACACATGTGCTGTGAGAATTTAATTTGAGCAAAGTATTCATTTGAGTTCTTGCTTATCTTCACGATTTTATTTTATTCTTGCTGCGCAGAACTGTGTAATATTAACCGCTATTTTATGACATCACTCGTATATAATCTGTGCGCTTTGTTCTATTCACAAGAGCACGTTAAATGATATGTGAGAATAATTTTTTCGTATAAAAAGTACCAGAGAATGTATCTGATGTTTTTGTACATGATAAATAATGCGAGTGCATTTTCTAACTCGAGGTAGTATTTATCTATTTTAATTTGCCTTTGAACCTAGCGCGATAGCATTGTTCAGTAGATCTGTTACTTTTATTTGGTTGGTGTACAGTGTACACAATCCTCCATGTTCCTGAAATGGACAGCCGTTTTTTGGGTATTTTTGAAAATTAGTTGGCGTAAATTTTTGTGATATTTTTTTTTTCTTTAAGTTTCATGAAATTTTCCTTAGACTATTTAATCAGCTTACTTTACTTCTAAATTGACTATTTGTTAATTAATCTCTTACGAGAGTCCTCTCAAGGGGATACAGCTATTTTATCAATGGAAATTAGCACTCCCAGGGAGTAAATGCGCTAGGGCCCGAGCTGATAGTTAAGTAGGGCTTCTTTTTGTTGAAATAAAACTTTTTGATTATGTTAGAGACCACCTTTTTTCGGTTCACTGCTGTTTTGTTTTTCAGCACCTACTTATTTTCTTCTCCATCTTTGATCTTGTTTTATAACCTTGTTTCTCAACTTACTGTTTCCATGCCCTTTCTGCATGGATTCCGCGTTCCCTTAACGCCAAATATTATATGGTGCCTTCCTCTCTTTGTATCGAATTTACTGCGGATAGGGAGGCTTAAACGTACTAATAATCTAATCTGGACATATTCGTGTCTTTACCTCGGACTAGAGTTCTCAGTATTTCAACATTTTCCGCTGTGGGTTCAAAAACTTTCCTTTTAGATCTTCCTTATTTTGTTAGGTTTGAATCGGTATTCCAAGAAGAATTTTCTCTGAGTTCCGACGATGGATCTAATTTTTGTCACTACTTCGATGATCAACTTGCATTGTTGAAGAATCGGTTGTCATGTTTGCTGATTACAATAATTTTCTCTCCCGCACCCTTGATGTTTATGCTTATTTGGAGGGTATGCCAGATACGTGAGAAAACATTGAATTCTGTCTTTTTGAATGATCTGTCATAGTCTCCTATTTTAAATATTTAAAAAGTTATTGGAATTTTGAAAGGCATATATTTTTAGCAACCACCCTGTATTAAGAAGTTTAAGAATTCAAAATAAATATTAAGAAGTATTCAAAATAGGTATTAAGAAGTATAAGTATTCAAAGTAAATATTAAGGATAAGTATTCAGAGTATAAACTAAGTTTAAGATTGGTTTACGAGTAACCATTGCTCACAAAGTCCATACGTGCATGTCAAGAGTGTCCTCTTTGCAGACATGGTGTGTGAGACACGCGGGGGCGCGCGTCCGCTCTCTGTGTCGCGGCGGGGCGGCTTCTTCGAGGACCCTTTCTTCGCCGACGCCTGGGGCGACTACAGCAGCGCCGTCAGGCGCATCGTCGACAGGTGCGGCGGTGGCGATGCATTCCAATTTTAGACTCAATTTTAATTTTAGAACGAATTTCAATTTTAGACTGTATTTCAATGTATGATTAAATTTCATTTAAGCTTAAATGTCACTTACCGGTTAAATTTCAGTTTCAGACTCAATTTCGATTTCAGACTCAATTTCTATTTCAGATTAAATTTCGAGTTGAGATCAAATTTCGAATTCAGATCAAATTTTGATATCAGGCTAAATTTTGATTTCAGACTAAATTTTGATTTCAGACTAAATTTTGATTTCAGACTAAATTTTGATTTCAGACTAAATTTTGATTTGAGACTGAATTTTGATTTCAGGCTAGATTTTGATTTCAGACTAAATTTTGATTTCAGACTGAATTTTGATTTCAGACTGAATTTTGATTTCAGACTAAATTTTGATTTCAGACTAAATTTTGATTTCAGACTATATTTGATTTCAGACTATATTTGATTTCAGACTATATTTGATTTCAGACTATATTTGATTTCAAACTATATTTGATTTCAGACTATATTTGATTTCAGACTATATTTGATTTCAGACTAAATTTTGATTTCAGACTGAATCTAAATTTCAAACCGAATTTAATTCAAATCTTAGAGTTCTGCTCATAAGGTAATTCAGCAGAGTTGATTGGCAAATTTTTGGTGTATCATTCACGTAAGATGAGGAAAAGAACTTTTGTGTAAGAGGATAGCTCCTCCAGTGGCGAGCATAAAGTGGTATTATTACCTGAAAATGAAGTTCGCTGTTCACACTTATGTTCCAAACTGACATTTAGCCACTGGCATATACAGTTGTTGTAATCCTCAAATAAGCCTTCCAGAATTATTGCTCTCAGATAAAGAAATCCTGCATCTCTTTTTTTTGGAGATGGAGATCCTTTAAGACGCAAACGTATTAACGGATCGATGGCTTGCGATACAACCCATCGATGGGTCATTTGAAAAATTTTAAGTCTTTTAAAATTAATGGTTTTCAATGGACCTAGTTAACGTTTGGTATTTATGAAATTGCTAACAGCTTTTGACATGAAATTTGAGTTGATTATTAAACTTCAGCTTAACCCATGGCACTCAACGTGTTAAAGAGGGTCCTAACAATACCCTGAAATCAGCCCTCGGAGGCGCTAATTTCTTGCTATGAAATAGATGTCAATAATTGCAATTTATCGTTCATAATACTCAGGAACTTCGACTTATTTCTTTGTTGTTTGAACTTTAGTTTGAAGTACTCGTGACTACCGCTGCTTTGTAGTTCGATGCTTTCAAAGTTGAGTGGGAATCTCAATTGCGCATAGATTTTCAGCATTTTTATGTAAGAGATAAACATTTACAAGAAACAACGAATGAATTAAGAATCTAAAATAATACATTTAAATCATAAAGCTAAATAATATCTATTGTGAATCTAAATCTGAATCTAAAATAATATAAATTGTGTGAGTTGTCTTTATGTTCATCATTGCGAAGATAAATAGGATTCATTCGCGATGAAAAGGTTGTGTATCAACTTGAATATAGGCGCATCTCGTTTTCACCAGAAATGCTTTAGTTCCACCGCTCGTGACGACTTTGTTTACAATCATTTTACAGCAAACTGTTGGACCGCCTGAGACGCAGGCGCCACCTGCGCCAGCTGAGGCCCCGTCTGCTACTAAATTTATCCCACGTGGCCACCTGGCTCATCATTTATCCCGGCCGCCCACCAATCGTCACCTATCGTTTCTTGACAGCAGACCAACGTTACAAAATACACGAAGTTGACTCGAGATCCTTTGAGTAGGACAGCGGAATGTTTCGACTCATCGATATTGGATCCAGTTTGACGTTTTTGCTAAACAAATTTGACTTAAACCTGTTATTGGAGAAACAGTCTGTGTTGAGATGTTCAACTATTACGTTACGAGCGAACTAGCATGAAGGGACAACTGATTTCAACACATTTCAAATAACTACAGTAATGAGAGAAATCTCGAATCAATTCAGTGTTGCCAACCATTATCCAGTGTTTCCTCACCGTTATGCGGTAAAAGCTGCTATCACTTAAAGATATCTATCATTGAACATCAGATTGCAACTGTTGATTTCGGTGGAAGTTATCATTTTTTGAACATCAGGTTTCAACTGTTGATTTCGGTGAAAATAATCTTTTATCGAACATCAGGTTTCAACTGTAGATCTCAGTGTAAGTTCTCATTTATTGAGCATCAAAGTTCAACTGTTGGTTTCGGTGCAGATTCAACCACGGCTGGCTTGGGGACCGGTCCGCAGCCCCAGGCGGGGGGAGGCCCGACGAAGAGACGGCCACGCCAGGGTACCACTCTCTCTATCGCTCCCTCAGGGCTGCTAGAATGTCCTATGCCAGTCAGTCGGCCAAGTTTAAAGAAGAGGGCGATATGTACAAGGTAAAGCCCCTTTACTTTTTCTCGCCCATGAATAAAAATATTCTTTTATTCTGTAGAGCCAATTTATTTTTTCTTTCCTATGAACAAAATTGTTCTTTTATTCTGTAATACCCTTTCATTTTTTCTTGTCCACGAGCAAAACTGGTGTTTTTATTCTGAAAACCAATTTTATATTTTCTTGTAGACGAACAAAACTGTTCTTTCACTTTGTATGCCCCACTATTTTTTCTTACCAATCAGCAAAATTCTTTTATTCTGTAAAGCCCCTTTATTTTTTCTTTCCCATGAACAAAATAGTTCTTTTATTTTGTAGAGCCCAATTTTCATTGCCTGCGAATGAAATTGTTCTTTTATCCTGTCCAGCTCTTCTATTTTTTATTGCCCACGAACTAAATTGATCTTCTTTTATTCTGTACAGCGCCACGTGGATGATCCTTGTAATAATTCAGCTCATTGCCCTAACTTGGAAAATTGAGGAACGGTGTGGGTTTTATACGAGCAAACCAAATTTGGAGTTATAAATTGAATAGGAAGTCTTGTTATGTATTTCATGATTTCGTTGAGTGAATCGCTACCTTTAAAAATGAATAAAAATTACATTCGATGAAATTTTGATACAAAACACTGATACAAAATATTGACACTGATTTTTTGTCATTTTTAAATAGTTGTCTGGCGAGCGCTAAGAACAAACCTAAATAAATGTTTAAATATTTTCTGTTTAAGCGATGACCTCAATTTGGGAGACATCATTTATAATACGTTTGTTAAAATAAAATGGAAGCTCATGCCCCACACATAATAAGTCAAATGAAGGTCGCAGCTTATTTTATAATTCGACTTTTGGGTATGATTTTTGAGAGAAAGTGAGGCGTATGAGTATTTGCTCGTTTGCATAGTACCGCAGATAATTACTTTATTATTATATACTTGTAAGAAAAATACAAATTTAGATCCAAATTACTTACTCAGTGAAAAAACAGACAACGCAGCCGTGATAGAGAAAATAAAAAATTGGAAATTGAAAATGGAAAATAAAAGATATTACGAAAAAACAGACATCGCATCCACGAATAAGGAAAATTAAGAATAAAGTAAAGAATTAAAATCCGAATAAAAATGAAAGAATGAAATTAAAAAAGTAGAAAAACAGACGACGCTCGTACGATTTTGAGCAAATATTAGCTCCACGATTCTAATGAGCCTCCGAGATCCAACCACAGTGTATCACATACTATGATTATTTCGCATTTTTCATGCAGCCCGAAGTTTTTGCGAAGCCGTTATTGAAACACTTAGTCTTCTCCAGTGCACATAACAAATTTAATTTACATTTAGGCCAACGTTGTGCACACTACATGGATGTACAAACGTTGGTAAAAGTTATGGAAACCCATTGTGAAAAAACGTACAAATTTTACCATAAACCTGTTAGCATCGATGTGTCATTGATGGTTTTTTAAAATTCTAGGTGGAGCAAACTATTCCTAGAAGGGGAAATGCCTTAACATTAACTTGAAGTTAGCTGCATAGATTTCACTTTGACACCGTATCATTTATTTTGAGGCTCAAGTTAACGAAGTCATCCTAAATTCTCACCCTCAGTTATTTTACCCAATGAATTTCGTGGCATTAGTTATTTTCTCCCTACAATGCCCATTTCTCCGCTCGATATCATTCTACATTCAATGCCCTTGGTTATTTTCCCTGCTTCGTGCCACGATTTTATTTATTTATTTGAGCCCTATAACCCTCATTTTTCTACTCCACATCATTCTAAATTCAATGCCCTAGTTATTTTTTGTTTCGTGCCACTATTTATTGTTACCCTACAACGCGCATTTTTCCACTCGACATCATTCCAAATTCAATACCCGAAATTACTTTCCGTGTTTCGCCCCAGTATTTGTTGTTGCCCTACAACGCGCATTTTTCCACTCCCCATCCGCACGACCAGATGGTGATGGACGTCCGCGAGTTTGTGGGAGGCGACGTGACGGTCCGCACGGCTGGAGGGACGGTGTCGGTGCGAGGAAAAGTGGACGTGAGTCTCCAAAACCCAGCCATCCGGAAATTCGACCGTAGCCAAGAGCGTCGCAAGAAAAACCGGACGGAGAAGCTGGACGACGACAGCGATGCCGATTCTGTTGCCTCCGGAGCGTCGACTTCGACCAAGACGCTGCACAGGCGCTTCACTCTGCCTCCCGATGCCGACTGTGAGAAAGTCCGGTCTATACTGTCCAAAGATGCCATCCTCACCGTCACCATACCAAAGAGGGTACGTCTACATCATTTCGAATGGCTTCTATTTATTATATTGTCCATGTTTCGAATAATTTTTTATGCTACTTGTTTTCCAAATATGTTTGAACAGAATTCCACTTCTTGAGATTCACCTTAGACAATTTAAATAACTTTTCAAAATTTTTTTCTCTTCATTGAGGTGTCGAAACAAATGCGATCACAACGCCTTTGACGTTTTCCTGTTTTTTATTTAATAGGGAGAAGATGTGAGGTCCTGAGCTGATGGTTCGATAGGCTTTTTTTTCAAACAGAATTGCTCTTTATTATTTTGTTGCGAATCAGTTTGTCTTGTTCTGTGTTGCCCTTTTTTCAACACTTGTTACTTCTTTCGTCAACTTTTAGCGGGTTCCGCCAACTTCTTTCAGTCATGCTGTATCTGTGCGCAAAGAATCTTGTCTTGAAACACACTCATACAAAGATTCCTCTATTCTTTAATTCTATACTTAATGGTTCATTCTTCCTTCCTCTCTTGGGAGCACATTTTATGTGTTTACGAAATTTTACTCTAAATTATAATACATTCATTTTTTTTATAAATGTTAATGCAATTACTCTCGGGAAATTTGATGTTACGGCAACGATCGTTATTGCATGGAATGATTTTCTAAACACTACGCTATCACTATCGCCTTTTTTACGATTAATAATCATAGTTCTTAACATGATCTTGAATAGCAAAATTTTTTCGATGTAGATAAAATGTTTACTCAAGTTACTTTAATGAAGTAGCCGTTATACATAATAATATGCTTCAAAATTTAAAAAATGTCATTCCACTTCGTCCTACGTCAAGACAAAATAGTCCTGAACTGCATAGACTTTTGAACACCTTCTCTTTTCGTGCAGAAGATTTACTCGCAATATAAAATATTTAATTCACCATCACAAGCTAGTGATCACAAACCTACTTCACCATTTGCATTTTTTATGGCTTGTTTTTCGACCTTAGTAACCCCAGAAAGTATGTCTTGGAAGAGTAGTTTTTTCATGTTAACCATCAACAATGCTAAAATGCATTACTTTCAATCGTTGTAAGGATTTCTATTTTTGTTAGTATAATTATCCTTTACAAAAAATGCACCTTTGTCTTAAATTAATTACGAGAACGAAGATTTTGCTTAATAAACACGGAAGTGATGCAACGAATAACAAAATTTAGCGATTTTCCTGTGGTCAGCGTAGACATTTGCGAGTATGAGTCGTGTCCATGGATTATAGACTTGTCATAATCATGGTCAGCATAGACATTTCCACGTAGGAGTTGTGTCCGTGTATTATAGATTGAGTTTCAGACAATAATGTAACACTTTGCGGGCAGAATGACGTGCGCGTGATCCCAGTGAGAATGGAAGGCGATGAAGCAGAGGAGAGGGGCCGAAGTCGTCGCAAGCGCCCGTCAACGTCAGAACCAGCAAGTCCTCTACCGACAAAAAGAGCCCAGGCCGAGACAGGGAGCCATTTCTCGAAGCCTCAAACTAGCCCTGATCCTTTCGGGGAAAGACCGAGGCAAGATTTGCGCTCCTCTGAAGGCATAGATTCGACCAACACAGCCTCCATGAAGTCTGGTGAAACGCTGGGTGCGTCCGATTCTACGAAAAGAGAATCAAACAAGCACACTGCTCCTAAAAGTTCTGAGAAAGCTGAAACCAAGTTCATTTTCATCAACGGTTATCAGAAAAATCCTGGTGAAAGTGGTGCATCAAATGGCACACGGGAGTCCCAGAAAAATATTCACCACAGACCTGCGTCTGAATCTCCTGCTTTTACACCGCGGCCAGGATCGGATGTTGGTGGTAACCGACGCAGTAGCAGTGCTCGGAGGAACTCTAAATATGAGGAAGCTCATGAAGTCACCATACCCGTTCGCTTAGAGAAAAACCAAGAGTCACAGAAAGAACCGAGACCTGCTGAGGATAAGGGCAAAGTTTACGACATCAAGATTCGCAGGGAAGATATTGCTTCAAGTAATGGCATTACAAACAAGGAGAATGAAGCACCACGCAAGCGTAATAGCACCACCATCGTTAACGGATCCATGTTCTACAGTACGTCTCCTACAGTCAGTTCCAATCACGAACGGATGAACAGGGTCGATGGCATGCAGGAAGACATTACAAACGTTGCTGAAGATTCTAAGCAAAATAGTACGAACAATGGAAAAAACGAGAAAGCTTCTCCAAAAAGCTTCTACTATTTTGGAGATGCACCCAAAACTGGAAGTCAGAATATTCAGATGAAAATCTCAGCCCAGCCTGAGATTCCAGCGAAGAGAGTTTCTTTAACGAGTGAACTTCTTCGCAAGCATGATTTGAAGGATTCAAGGGATGGTCATCGTAGAAGTCTTGATTCATCGAAAGTATACAATCAACTTTCTGCTGCTGAAGACATGAATTGTAACTCTTCAGAGAGTGGGATGTCAACAACGAGCTCAATCATTTCAAAAGACACTGCTTTATCGTCTGCATCTTCTGCGCCCTCCACGAGTTCCGACTACAGCACTCCAAAGAAGGCGTTCACTCCACCTGAGACTCCTGCTGAGACTCCGACCAAACCAAACAACCCTAGCACAAAGCGGAAAATCTCTGCGCCCACGCTGTTGTCAGACTCGGGACACCTTCCAAATAGCTCCAGTCCTCCTGTAACTTTTGGTCACAAGCGCGTCCCTCTTCAAATCTTGAAGCCTCAAGATCAGTTAGGTAGCACAGATCAATCCAGTGGAGGTCAGAACGTAAAAAGAAAGATGGCAAAGAGCACTCCATCTTCCCCTCCTCTTGGAAAAGAGGTCCGGGTGGAACACCGACAGTCTTACATGGAAGACGATTTGTTCAAAGACTGCTGGCGAGACTACAGTAACACTCTGCAGGACGTGTTGTCAAGGCTGCAGGAGCTTTCTTCGGAGTTGGGACAAACGCCTAAATTCTTAGTGAGCTCTCCGAATGGACCTCCTGATACACTTTTCCCTGGTACTAATGCTGGACTCGCTAATGGCGAGTCGAAGAATTTTGGCGGGCAAAGTTCTCCTCCTGCAGAGGTACGTTGGGTGCTCGATAATTTTTGTTTGTTTAGGTTGCTGTTTTTATTTATTCCTGTTGGAAATTTCAATAATTTGTTTATGTCAAAACCTTCAGATTTTCTTATAATAACGTTAAGGTTGCTGTTTTCTGTTAACAACGGTACATTTCAATGATTTATTTTGGTCGAAGCCTTCAGATTTTCCTTTAAAAAATGGGCTCGCTCTATTGGGGTGCTAATTATAAATATTTCGGCATTGCTTATGAGAAGTAGAACGTAACTGCGCATCCAAGCGAACTCATGTTATAATGACAGAATTCAAATTTTTCCGCAGGCTTGAAAGTCCCTGTGAGATTTCTTGCGACTAGGATTCACTAAACTGTGTGATCAGTTATGACAGTCGGTGTGACACGCTAATGACTAAGGTTACCTCTCATTTTTAGGCCACAAATGGAAGGCTATTTCAGTTTGAACTTGTGGGTCAGTTTGAATGGCGTGGTTCTTTTTACATGTTATGATTTTTGTACAGTTGTAGAAGTGCAAAAATAAATGGAAATAGGGAAAGTTTCTTCAGTGACAGCTAGAAGGATTGCAATTTCACGATGAATTGTGATGAAATTTCGATGCAGATTTTCGCTTCGGAATTTTATGCACGGCTTGCTTGTAAAAGCCAGGAAAAAAAAGGCAATTCCTTTGCTATCTTATGCTCTGAATATCCTGAGTAGAATATTTAGTTTCAATGAAATGAAACGTAGGGAGAACTGAACTGTAGACTTGAAAAAAAACGCAAGATCAGCCCATATAATATGCTCAATGTTATTACAGGGCTGCACTTGGTTGGAACACGAAATGTTTTTGCGATTTATGATGACTAATGATGTAAAGTTTTTGAATATTCAACTTGATAATATCAGATAGAAAGCATGTTAGGTAATCTGTTCGTAATCTGAAATAAATACCGATGAAGGATGTAATATTGCTTGAAATTTTGGCGTTTAGCACGAATTATGCACGATTTTTTTCAACACTTTGCAGGGTACAAATCTTCTTTGGATCATTAATGTTTTATTCAGTTTTCTGGTTTAAAAGCTTGTTTCCGCGCCGACGATAAAATCACAAACACACAATTTATTAATCAGTCAAGCTCACTTCTGAAGGAATTTACTATTTTTAACTCAAGTTTACTTATGAATGAATTTATTATTTTTAACTCAAGTTCCCTTTTGAGTAAATTTATTATTTTGAATTCAACTTCACTGATGAATGAATTTATTATTTTTAACTCTGATTATTTTTAACTGAAGTTCACCAATGAATAAATTTATCATTTTTAATGCAATTTCACTTATGAATAAATTTATCATTGTTAATTCAATTTCACTGATGAATAAATCTGTTTTCCTTAACTCAAGTTCGCTCATGAATCTTTTTTCGTCACAGCAGCCAGCAAAAGTGCACGCCGAGGCTTCCACCGCAGCTCCTCATGCCCAGAAAGTCGGAACTGACAAGTCGCCTTCGGTGAGTACAGTTTCAGTGAACCACCTATCTGGGGGATACAACTACTGTATCTTTGGGTATTAACACTCTTGTTCGGAAAATGTGAGGTCGCGACCCGAAAATTAGGTAGACCTTCTTTTTGTTGAAATAGAATAGATTTTGGTTTTGTTGACACATTGACTGTGTCGTGAGCCGCCGGTGGTACACGGAGGCCATTTTCATAATGCTGTTGACCGACCAGCAGTCACAAACTCAATTTTTATAAATACTCAATCAGAACGAAATAAAGGCCCGCTCCAGTTAATGTTTGCTGCTTTCAAAATGGCTTACTATAATGGACTTTAAACTCGAGTTGAAGATTGAACTTCAGTTTTACCTGCCGCAGTCAAACTGTGAGGAACCATCTTTTTTGGGTTAATGAAATCCTGTTTTTCAATACCTATTACTTTCTTCTTCAACTTTTATCTTCTTTCATAACCTTTCTACTCAACTTGCTGCTTCTGTGCGCTGATAATCTTGTGTGGGAACACACTTGGTGCATAGGTTCCGCGTTCTCTTTACTCCAAACTAAATGGTGCCTTTATTGTTCCTCTCTTTGGAACACCTTTGTTTTGAGTTAAGGAAATTTAAATTTTGAGTAAAACAATTCTTTTACTACCAAGTAAAGCAATGCTTCCAGAAAATTCGTTCAATTCGCATGAAAAAAATGAAGATTTGACCCATCTTCCTCATGCGTCATCACGAAGTGGGGTAATTTTGTTCGCATATACATTTTATCAAATTTATGATTTCGAACAACATTGCAAAATTTCAAGGGCTTCTTTAATTAAATAAAATGTATCATCTTCCTACTCTACTCCAATTATGCAATCACTTATTTAACACCTTTTATTTAATAATTTAACATCTGCAAAATTTCAAGCGTGAAAGTCGGAAACTCATATTTCTGGTGGCCAGTGTCGAGCTGTAAATTAGGACAGAGGCTTGTGTTGTAATCAAGAACGTTCATGAGGCGAAAGTAGGCAAAGAACGCAAGCGGTCACAATCCATTATTGCTTGATTTTCAAGTTATGGCTACGATAGTGAAGTACGGGAAATTGGTAGGCATTTCAGATGGCGTGTGAAAGAACTGAATGAGATGCGTAAATGATAAGGCCGATCTTTATTACTATTATGCCACTATATCAAATTTAGAAAGTGGCCGAGATGTACAGAATTGTATTTTTAAGATCGAAAGGAGATCTAGAGATATTGTTTGAGAGAATCAATTTATGGGAAGAACAAGTGTAACTCAAAGCATAAACATTTTCAAGCGGCAAAAAATCAGTTGTATAGAATGCCTAATAATTTTAAATCAAATGTTCCCAGAGAATCCGAAAATTATTTAGCAGCAACCTAGTCATAAGCCATTCCCACTGAAGATGCTTTTTTTTTTACCCCATTTGAATATTATATTCTTGGGTTTTCACACTACGGAATGAAGCTGTTTGTGAGCAGCGAACTTGACTCTGAGTGCAGAACCGTGGCTGTAATGTTCCCAACTACACCAGCGGCGACAATGCCTCTTTGAATTGCGGCTGCCGGTCCTAATGCAGAGGCAGCAACCAAAACGATTAAACGGACGGCATTAGATGAATAAAGCGTAGCTAGTTGCGTTACGATAAAAGCGTTGATTGTTTCGGGTGTACATGTAGGTCATTGTCGACATCTCAAGTAACAGCTACATCAATAATGAACAACAGCCCGAGCATTGAAAAATAGCAGCAATAATTGTAGCAACAGGTGTGTGACTGCCGCGAGGAAGAGCAACAACAGCACCAATGATAAATAATAACACGATCAGAGGAATATAACTGTAATAACTGTAGCAGCAGGTATGTGACTGCCGCGAGGAAGAGCAACAACAGCACCAATGATAAATAATAACACGATCAGAGGAATATAACTGTAATAACTGTAGCAGCAGGTATGTGACTGCCGCTAGAATGAGTAACAGCAGCACCAATAAAAAATAATAACACGAGCATTGAAAAATAGCAATAATTCTAGCAGTAGGCACTTAAGTGCTATTAGAAATAGCAAGGGCAGCACCAACCATAAATAACAGTGCAAGAATTGGAAAATAACAGCAATTGTTGTTGCAGCAGGTGCGTGAGTGTCGCTAGAAGAAGGAACAGCAGCATCAATAATAAATAAACGCGCGAGCATTTGGCAAATATCAGCAATAGTTTTAGCAGCAGGTGCGTGAGTGCCGCGACAAACGGTAACAGCAGCAGACGTTTTACTGCTGTAACAGCGGCAGCTGCAGCTACAAGAGCAGAAGCATAAAGTTGCTATTCCTGGCCCCTCAATCTGTGTTTGTCGATGATGGCTGGTGGTGGTTGGCGACTATCCCTGCCTGCTCTGCACTGCACATTCCTACCTGTTTGTGATGTGTTTGCGAGCACTCTCTGCCTGTTTTGTGGTGTGTTTGCCAGCACTTCTTGCCTGTTTTGTGGTGTGTTTGCCAGCACTTCTTGCCTGTTTTGTGGTGTGTTTGCCAGCACTTCTTGCCTGTTTTGTGGTGTGTTTGCCAGCACTTCTTGCCTGTTTTGTGGTGTGTTTGCCAGCACTCTCTGCTTGTTTGTGGTGTGTTTGCGAGCACTCTCTGCCTGTTTTGTGGTGTGTTTGCCAGGTTTTCTTGCCGGTTTGTGGTGTGTTTGCCAGCCCTCCTTGCTTGTTTTGTGGTGTGTTTGCGAGCACTTTCTGCCTGTTTTGTTGTGTATTTGCCAGCACTCTTTGCCTGTTTGTGGTATGCTTGCCAGCTTTCCTTGCCTGTTTGTGATGTGTCGTGGAACATAATGCTGCTCAATACATAATGCTGCTTCATGTAACAATATTCTTGTTTTTCTGTCGCTTTTTTTAGTCCCGGTCAACTGGGACGCAGATATCTCAAGAAGCAACAGTAAACTTATATTTATATTTTCGTCAAAAATATTTTTTGCCGATCCAGAAAACGAAGTTTGCACATTTCATACGATCTATAAACTATCATTAAATAAATTGATCAAAGTCTTCTGATATCTGTTACGATGACACACTTCGAAACTGTTCTTACAATGAGGCAATTGCCCATGACCTCAAAAAGTCTTGATTTAATTTTCGCGGCTTTTCTGCTACATATTTGTGAAATGTACATTCTCAAAGAGCTTGAAAGAATTGAATTCTATAGTGTATAATTATTTATCAAACTACAAAAACAAGGTGTAATCGTTAACGTGAATGCCTGAAAAGGTGGATGCCAGTTTGGGGTGTTGTCGGATGCGTGAATACCTCAAGCTGTTTCTTCACTTTCTTGAACACATTCAAGCAAATTATTTAACTTTTAACACGTGACTGGCACATTCGAACCTAAACTTTGGCTTGAAATGTTTACCACACGGTCTCGTGTTATCATTCTGCTTGGCTGCACGAGGCTGTTGAACCTTTTATTTCAGTTCAGATGTCTTTGTTGAGGGCCGATGTTTGGAGATGTTGACGGGCTGAACGCCTCGTCTGTCGCCTTCGTTCTTCGACAATGAAACACAAAATACACTGAATTTATTCAATATTTTCTTTGTTCGTCAAATCGTATATGAAGGTCCACTCCCGAATATTATTCAATAAAAGTTATTACGTTAAATCAGTGATGAAACTTTACCACTGAGAATTATTCTGTAAAAATGACTACAATGCTTGTAATTTTTCACTCGATTTGTTGAGTTATATTCGTTGTATTGTGCGATAAAAAGTCATTAAAATCATTATTGAAATATCCCCTCAGGGGGATACAGCTGTTGTATCTATGGGAATTAGCGCTCCCAGGGGGACTATGTGAGGGCCCGAGCTAGGGGTAAGGTAGGCTTCCTTTTTGTTGAAATAAAATAGGTTTTTGTTCTGTTACGGACCGTCTTTTTTCGGTTCACTGCTGTCCTGTTTTTCAGCTCCTACTCCTTTCTTCTTCAACTTTTTCTTGTTTCATTAACTTCTTTCTTTGCTTACTGTTTCTGTGCCTTTGTGCATAGATTCCGTGTTCCCTCAATTCCATACTAAATGGTGCCTTCATCCTTCCTCTCTTGGAACATCTTTGTCGTGGTTAAGGGAGGCTAAAACTTTCTTATATAATAATAATAATACCATTATTGAAATAAGAATGACATGAGTAGCGCTGTACCTCCAAAATTTCTATGAAATACTCACCTTTTGTCTACTGTTAGCATCTGTAATGTCAAGTTAGTCAATACCACAACTTCATGCAATAAAATAATTTTTTAAGTTATTGTGATCATTAGGGTAAGATTTTCGAATAGTTTAGGGTTATTGGTCGTATATGCCAAACTGTGTTTCATCAAACGAAAACCATTCAACAATAATTTGTTTTTATTTACGCGAATTTCTGGTCATGAGATTCGTGATACGTATTTTACAGTTTTTCATGTACCTCATCCAATGCTCTTCTATAATTATCCTATTTGTTTACCGATTAGTCGAGATTCAAACTTGATTCATGCATTGAACTTGCAAATATCATTTTCATGTTAGAAAAAGTCTGATGTCAAACCACCCAAGATAAAATTTTTCTTAATGCAAATAAACAAGCAATGCATAGGCAGAAAATCTTCCAAGTTCGGGAATTTTCACATTTATTTTAGAGGGCTAATTACTTTGAAAACAATCCTTACTGAAGTAAAGTATCAGTAGGCGAAGTGTTACATGTTAAGCGTGTGGTAGTAACAACTCATTGATGAGCCTAACACGTTCACTGCCGGTTTACCAGTAGGTAAATTGCTCGTTTATGTAACGGCGTGAAGGAACAGCATTTCAATTATTTTAACATCGTTTTTGCGAGAGATTTAAGCATACGAGATAAAATATCATGCTATTACACTTTCACACTTCTTAGGACAGACCTACTTTTTTAGAACAGTAAAATCGTTTTTTAAACTCTGCTTCTTAGAACCTTACTTAACGAGAGACTGCTGGACGCATAAATGCATCCAGCGGCAGCAAACGTGCTAGAAGTAAATAAAAATTCCTTTATTGCAACATTTACTCGGCTATATTTTCAGTACATCGAGTATTAAACACAGTCGTGTTAGAACAATTTTTTTAATTGAATCTGCTTATCGATACCAAATCCCAGTAGCTTCCTGCAGGATACTGAATATATATTTGCAAAGCAACATATTGTACTTCAATGATCAGTGACATAGAAACTTACGTGTGCTGCTCAACTTTATTGTCATTCTGTCTTTATCCCATTTTACGTGCTTATGTATTAATAATTTTTTTATTATTAGTTTGATTAATTAAGAAACGAAAGTAAAAACGAGAGAACTAAAAATACCGTATAAAACATTCGCTCGAATTAAAAATTGCAAGTAAAACAATGAAACAAAACAAGAAACGATGGTTGCCAGGCAACAAGGAATTTAAACGTTGTCGTCGCTTTGTTTTTGTCCACGCTCACTCGGAAATGCAAAACACATTCCTAAACCGTGACTATGATTGTAGTTTTGTTGCATCATTTCTCTCCATTCTGATGCTGCCGGAGTCCCATTTTTCTGTTTTTTTTTCGCTCAGAAAATGACCGTGCGAGCAAGTGTCGTGAAACCCTCGAGGGCTCAAAGAACATAAGCAGGAAGCTGCGTAAAAGACAGCTGCAAAAAATAGCGGTTTCAAAAAAGCGTCCTAAGACGCACGTACGGAGATTTGCTCATATAAGTGTGGGTAATAAAGGTCCTGGTACGCAAGTACAGAGATGATGCACTCATGTAGATGTGGTAGGTCGTGTGACGAAAGTACGGAGATGATCTACTCGTGTAGATGGGGGTTAAGGAGATGTGCTCATGTAGGTGTAGGCAAAAAAGTGGCAAGTACGGATTTGATGTGCTCGTGTGGGTGTAAATCAAGTAGGGTACTCTTTACAGGCGCGTAGATAGGTGTACAGCCAAATTAAAGGGGCTGGTAGGAAATCATGTCTGAGCGCGTTTTGTAGATCATAAATTGTGGTTAGGGATGTAAACTTTTCCCTGTTGAGGAAAAGTTACATTCATGAACTCTTCTCGTGGTTGGGCGTGGTGTTGCTAATTATGCACATCTTTTTCAGTGTATAACGAAACAAGCTGTCATCGGGGATATATATAATATTCATTCATTCACTACAAGAAGCGGTTTCCACCTTGCTGGTGTTGGAAGATTTAGCGTCGGAGTTGATTTATGCTGATTTTTTATGGTTCTTTTTATTTCTCTAAACTGAAATCGGAAATGCTGCTATCTCATTGATAAAATTACGCCACCAGTTGTAATTAAAACAAGAATGACTTTGCACCGAAATTTTGTTAGGATTTAAATCCGTTGTGTGAGATTAATTTGTTGCAGATCAAAAATAAACTTGAACTTCGTGCAACTGCCGATTTCAAGTTTTTTATTTTTCTCTTTTTTTCTGTTGCAGACTCCAGCTAGTCCAAATAGCACAGATTGGAATGATCTTGGGTCCTCGAACATAAGCGTGAACCTCACCACACCAACAGCATCCACCCCGGACTCGGTTGCACAAACTGTCGTGAGTCGCGGAGATACAAACTCATCTTCAACATCGTATTTTTCTCCCCCTTCCTCGTTTTCATCGCAATTCCACAACTCTCGGCCCCAATCGTGCACAAACGATTCATCATCCCCACCTTGGCGCAGCGCGGGAGGCCGGAACAACCTTGGCACCAAACCATCCACCCTCTCCGACACAGCTGACAGAATTCAAACTACTTCCGGGAAAGCGCGTCCAACATCCCTTCGTCTTAACGTTAATGGTAACGACTACCATTCTGTAAGCCTGCTGCAGAATTTAAGGAAAAACAGTCCTGTGGAAGCGCTCCAGGAAAGATACATGCGGCAACTGTCACCTACTCGGAAATCATCTCTGTCCGGTGTGACAGGTGGGGGCACAGTCCACATGGTGCCTGTGGAGGTGTTGGGTGGTGGCGGTAGTGGAGGTGGAGAAGCATTGGACCGCAGCTCCAAAACTGATCGCAATGGCGGCGGCAGTTGTGGCATTGGTACCGTGACTGTAGGTGGTCTGCCTTCTGCCTCTAGCCCCGCTGCTGATAAGAAAGCTCCAGTGCCTCAGTCTCGAGGCACTCGCCACGGCGGCGGCAGCGGCGTTCCAGTGGGGCCACGTGACACCGATCTCACTGGAGTGCGCAACTCCAACAACCGTGACAATTTATCGTCCAAAACGACACCTAACTCAACTGGCCATAAAACTTATAAATCTGTAGACGCTCCCCGTGATCAGTCACTTCCAAACTTTGAAGCTGATGATTATCGGGAAAAAAATCCTCCAATCCGTGTAGCTACAGCTAACTGCAGTGATCAGACTCATAACACTGCAGCTAGACATTGCCGTGACCAAAATCTTCCCAGCATTGCTGCCGTGCCTCCCACACGATCTGTCTCTCCTCCTCCCACTTGCCAGACGTCCCATCCGCGTCCGTCCGAAGTGCCCGATCGCAACTCCTTCGCGACTGTAAACAAAAACGCTTACAAAGCACCCGAATTTGACACTTTCAAAATTAAAAATGTGAATACAAGAGATGTGCGGCAGGAGAATAATAATGAACGTAATGGTGATGTGTTTGTAGGAGCAGCTGGTGAAAGTGCATCTATTGGAGCGAGTGACCTCGACGCACGCCGCAAGAGCTGCAAGACTACACTGGCTGAGTCACCGACTCCCACTGATGCAGGAGGCGTGGCGGCGAATGTTGCTACTGCACGTCAGTTGTCCGCTCATCAGGATTCGAACAAAAACACGCCATGTCATCGTCACCTGAAGGATGAGAGTTCTTCGTCCTCCTACGAGGAGGACGAAGACTCCGACGAACCGGAGGAAGCTACCATGGACTTCGAACGCCCACGCTCGTTCGAGTCGTCTCGAGCGTCTCGACCTGGGGATTACCGTCCTCAGTCGTGGGCTTCTGATTCCACGCCTGCCTCGGATCACTCGAAAACCGGTCTTGCTGTGGACGCTGAGAGGATCATTGAACAAACGCGTAGGCTGTCATCCACGACTTTAAACAACCTCGATAACGCTCCCCAGACTGCGCCTAAATCTGACCTGTACAACAACAAGCGCTTCAATTTTGATTCTAGAGAATCTTCCAGAGATACACGTGAATCCCCGGAGTCAAACACAAGTGTAGAAGCAGATTCCTTGGAAAATGAGAGAAAATATAGCAATGAAGAGACTTCGAGCGAAGAAAGTGTTATATGCGGTCGGTTGTCGTTCCCCTTAGAGCAATTAAAGCGCCCTGATAACTTGCCAAATAGGAAAAATTCTAGGGCGGAGCAAGATCAGTCAGGTTCTGATGCAGCGGATCGAACCCGCCCCTTGGCAGCCAATGAGCGATGGTTACAGAACGATGACGTCACGGCAGCTAAAGAGTCTCGGCTGCCAGAACAGTATCGGAGCCCTTACTCCTCACTTGTCTCTGAGAAACAGCGCGACCCAATATGCAGGTTGCACGAGTCTTCGCAACCTGACATGGGCGGCGTTTTCTCCAAGGGCAGAACGAGGGGCGCTAGTGAACCGTCTATCACGACCTTACCTGCCACTCCGTTGTCACCTGTTACCAGCAATCAAGTGCCCCTGCGCCATCATCGAAGAGAACGTCTGCAAAGCGATGAAGACCGTGTGCCTCCTTACGTCACCCAAAAAAATGAACCTCAGCGACGTTACAGTGGCTTTAACTACGTCACGTCTGACAACGTTAGGCGCATGCGTGACGTTTGGGGATCCCTGCAAGAGAAACCTCCTCTCAGTCCTGGTCCTGGGACTCCACCTTTGTCGTCTCGAGCTGCTCATCGTAGTACTCCTGCAAGTCCTCGCTATAACCAACAAGCGCCATCGTCACCTTTCTCCACACAAAGCCCTACCTCGTCGAGACCACCAAGTCCCAGCGCCAGAAACAAACGACCCAGTGTCCCAACGGCTGTCCAAGAAAGACTTGAAAAACGAGCTGAAAGTCCCAAAGCTGGGAGACGGAGTGAAAGTACTTATCGGAAATCAAATATATCGCCTGTGGCACCGGAGAGAGGAGAATATCGATATCAAAGTCCCTCTACACGCAACCGAACTCCAAGTCCCAACCTGCAACGTAAGAATGGAGTGCCATCTGCTGTCCAAGAAAGACTTGCTAAGCGAGCTGAGAGTCCCACTACAGGACTCAGAAGTCAGAGTCCTAGTTCTTATCGAAAGTCCGCAGTGCCTTCTGCAGTACAAGAAAGACTGGAAAAGCGGACTCAGAGCCCGTCTACAAGATACCGCGGCTCCAGTCCTAATACGTCCCGGAAATCAACAGTGCCTTCAGCTGTTCAGGAAAGATTGGAGAAACGACCGGAGAGTCCATCGACGAGACGCCGTAGCCCAAGTCCCAATATTAACAGAAAGTCGGCCGTTCCTTCGGCAGTGCAAGAACGTCTTGAGCGTCGGGCTGCGAGCCCAAGCTCTCGACCAAGAGATTCTGACGTTCGCCGCAATGGGACCGCTGCCAGTGGCCGTCAGTCGCAAAGTCCCTATCGTCGGGACACACACGAAGATAAGTCATACAGAAATATCCGTTCTTCATCTGCTACGAGACCCCATGTGTCTCCTGAAAAGGGTCGCTCATCTCCCAGCCCCACAAAAATGGATTATAGAAGCCCCAGGAACATCGGCACTCCTCCAACTACACCCACAAGAAAAACCTTCCCAACTCACCTCTACGAAAACACAGGACGGCCTGCAAGCCCCCGCACTTCACAGAACACTGCCTCCTCGTCCACCGCACACAACAATAATATTAACAAAACACATCACTCCAGCCGGGCATCGCCCGCTCGTGATTCCCCAACTCCCAGGACAAGCTCCAACCGCACCACCTCCAGAAATAGAACATCTTCCACCTCCTCCAACAAAACTTCGACTTCGAATAAAGGCTCGTCGGGAAAATCTAAATCGAAGTCGTCGTCTCAGAGTGATTCTAAATCAGCTCCTTCAGTGCACAAGAGAATATTTAAAAGATTCCGTGATGCAAGTCTTAGGCCGGACAGCGAGACCCTCTGTTTCGTGGAGCACGAGGACCGTTACAAGGCGAGTACATAACTTTTATTCTTTATTGTCTTCTCACGTAAGAAATTTGTTTAATTTTACGCTCATATTATGCAAGATTTTTTACAACTAATGCCGAAAATTGAACTTTATTTTCGTTAGAGCGCTGTATTTTCACGTAATTTTCACGTATTTTCAATTTTATTTAAATTTTGAAATAAAATCACTCATAATTTAATGCTGAATTACGTCATCACACTCACCTGTGAGTTTTGGGTGACGTTCCTATTTGATTGGATTATTTTTTAATGCAATTTTTGTTTGAAATTTAACTGCTTTGTTACAAGTCAAACATTATCTCCTTGTCACATTAAACTTGAGTGTAAAATGGGAGTGGGATCGGTGATCGGTCTTTAAACTCCGGCGATCCCAACATCCAATTAAATGACTCAACCACTGATGCGAGTCATGAAACTGTGTTCTGCATTTATGCTATTGGTTACAAAATGAAAAAGTGGCATCAGAAAAACAAATTTTTCAGTGTTCGTAATTACTTATAAAGTTTTCTTTAACTGCTCAGTGTTCGTAATTATATATAAAGTCATTTTAACTTCCGTCAGAGTAGTGCGCTCGCTGTTCCTAATAATGGAATTCAAACTTCCGCTGATTCTCGAAATCTTAAAGTATTCAAGTTTTTCAGGCGTGTGAATCAAACTGATTGGCCAATGATTAGCTTAAGGTTTTGGTTTTGCTATACTTTATTGATGCGTTTTTTATATTTTTTTTTTAGAATTGTTTCACTTGAGTATTGGCTTCATCTACTGCTGAAACTGTTATCGTTTGAATTCTTCAAAGACAATTCCGTTGAAAGTTCAATTTCATTAAATAGTCGTAGAAGAATTTTACGGTTCTGGACTTTCACTGGTGACAGGACTTGTTCCTGGCAGGAAGCATCCAACATCATCTCATTCGCAGGCATGCAACGCGAGTGCAGAGTGAAAGCGTTACCGCATGATTGCAGCGCTTTGTGCTTTTACACTTTTTTATCTATCTCGCTCACCGTTTTTACCGCTCCTAAATTCGTGACCGTTTGAGAGGATACGTTAATATTCAATGTTAAATTTCAATATTCACGGATTTAGAGAATGACGTTAGTTGAACAAAAAATTCTGAGTAAGCGTTTGTGTGCTTGAAAGCTCATTCTAATATTACATGCAAATCCCATCTATTTAATCTCGAAAAGGGAAATGTTAAGAAAAAATAACATTTTAGAGAACAGAAATTCAGTCAATGGATGTTTTTCAGCATCCTTGAGGTGTCAATTAGGAATTCATTTTACTAGAGTGCATTATCCATACTCAAAACTACAGTATTCATCTGGGCCACAATGCAAAATAAAATGCTACTCATACTTTAAGAATTACGGTCTTAACTGTTCATCCCAGTGGTTAATAAGGTAAAAATGTGCCTTGAGCTGCACATTACCACAACATGCAATCGCTAGTGATTGTAGTTTGTGGGATTATAACGTAGCATTTTTTTAAAACTATTCGTAATTCACAGTAACTGTGTTGTGGGAGAATGCACTGTCGTTTGTAGTGTGAAAGTAAGTGTTAGCTATTAGAAAACTTGTACGTAATATATGCATGTAGCAAAAGCAGGCCTTGGCAATCGAAATTGTCTTGAAGCATAACAGGTAGCCGTGTTTTTGAATACTTCTATGACGACCACCTCATTGACGGCAAAAGAAAGCGCTGATACGTTCGTTAGTACACGACGATCATATATTTTTCGCTTGATCATTCAAATCGACTGATGATTTAGATCCTACTCATGTCACAGATTTGAAACCATCACTTTTTATTTTATGACCTCGTGTCTATTTTGCTCTACCCCTCGCACAGCATTTGCACAATTCTAAGTTACTAAGATTACACTATTGGTGGCGAAGCGAATATATAGTCGATTTATTCCAGCATCTCAGTTTCTTTTTAATATTTTCGTGTGATGTTTGAAATCACTGGTGCTGCGCCACCACGTACGTACGAAGTGTGCGTGCGTTATGCTGAGAATCATGCAGCGATGTTTGCTGGTGTTATTCACGGCAGGTGGTGCGCATGTTGGTGCCAGGTGGTTTTTTTGGCAGCTCTGACCATCATGGCGCCCAGTGCCTGCCTATGAATATCCTTTTTTTACCTCTTTTTCGCACGAGTTTTCGCCTTCCTTCTCGCACTCTTTCGTTTCCTGGTTCAGTGAACACGGCAGAGTCGCTTCTCTCTGTGTCTCTCTATGAGAACATACACATCTAAACCTGCAGCTGAAATGAATTATTTTTAAATCGCTCGTTGAATCTAAAACAGAATTCTCATCTTTTTTACCGGCGTTTTCTTACTCTTCTATCGGATTTCACGCACTGTTGGTCAATTTTTTTGACTAACAATGATTTTTTTCGTATTTTATTTAACTTTCTCATGAACCATTGTCATCTATGAATTCTTAAAATTTGTTTCGTAGTATTTTGGTCAAGCAATACTTTTCAAATGAATTTATGAAAAGCTTTAGACAATGGTCTATTTATATTTCGTCGCATTTTTACGTTCCTTTTTCTGCCGTTCTTTCGTACTCTCTCAGCTTTTTAATGTTTTCTTATTTTTGTCTTATTTTTCTTTCGTTACTTCTCGCCTAACTCCACTTACACATCTCATTCAAATTTTGCTTTTAAACTGTTCGCTTTCGCTTTTTCTGTTCATAACTTTTTTTCGCTTTTAAACTGTTCATAGTTTTTCTTGGCCATTCAAAGTTTTTCTCGTCTATTTTTTCTTAGCTTCAACGTAACAATCGTTAATTATTTGTTCTAGCACGAAAACCAGACGTTTCCCAAACTCATTTGATCAATAGGATATTTAGCTTTGAAAGGCTTTATTTATTTTTTACTAGGTGTTAACTTTCTTCAACTCGTCTGGCGCGTTTTCGTTCTGGCTGTTTGGCTTCAGTTGTTTCGGAAAAAATATTCCGCAGCTTCTAACATTTTCTACAGCTGCCGACGAGCGGAATAATTTTTATATCTCTGCCACCTAAATGCGTGAAAGGCAAATTTAGCGTGACGTCGAACATTGACTGTAAGATATACCATTTACTGACTGTTACATTTTTACTTTTTACGCAACGTAAAAATCTTAAATACGAGAAGGTTTTTATTTTAATGCATAAAATATGAAAGAATGATTTAAACGTGACGGCGACATCGTCGTGACCTATGAAAAAAATACGTCTGTTGAAGAAATGAACTTTTAAAAAAGAAGCAGATTCAAAAATGAATCCCGTCGATCATTACAGCAGTAAATTTAAATGATAAGTTTCACGAATCGTTTTGTGAAAATGGACTCCTCAGGGAGATACAACTATTGTATCTATAGGAATTAGCGCTCCCAGGAGGAGACTATGTGAGGTCCCACGAGAAAAGATAGGTAGGCCTTCCTTTTGTTGCAACAGAATAAGTTGTATGTCTTGTTACGGACCATCTTTTTCTGTTCACTACTGTCCTGTTTTTCAGCAACTACTACTTTACTTTTCAACTTTTATCTTGTTTCATAATCTTCTTTCTCAGGTTCCTGTTTCTATGCACCTTATGCATAGATTCCGTGTTCCTAAAGTCCATACTAAATGGTCTACCTTTCCTGCCTTTGAAACGCATTTGTTTGAGTTAGGGAGGCTTAAATTAACATTGATGCTAATATTCGCAAAAATGGATCGAATATTAACTTGGTAAATTAAACTGAGTAGGTTAAAATAAATTCAAAATTAATTTGTTCGATTTTTAAGCATGTTAGTTTTGCTATGAACATGTTATAAAACTGAAGCATGAGCGCCTGAAGTTCACTCTGCTTTAGATTAGCAGATCTGGCATGTCCCAGTTGGAGCATGTCGTACACAAGTCTTGGGTGCGAGTAAACAAGCGCTGCACTAGAAGTGTGCGTGTTCGGCCGGTAACGAACAGCTGCGACGCCTCACGACGACGTGTGTTGATGTTGTAAAGTTCGCGGTGACGAGTCATTAGAGCTTTGCGCGCAAAAACTAAATGCCTCACTTGTGGACAGATTGAAGATAAAAGATTGAAAAATGAGACTGAAAATAAAAGATTAAAAAATGAGACTGAAAATAAGTGATTAAAAACTGAGGCTGAAAATAAAACATTAAAAAATGAAACTGAGACTCGTTTGAGTTGGTGTATTTTCGTTGTTCATAGTTCAGTTTACGCGTGAAGACTTTTGCTGCAGACTATTTGGAAAAAAATTAAAAAGTTCCCAGAGTGCAGATTTTTTTTATATTTGCGTGCATTCGAAGGAGCGCAATTTTTTGGGGGGGAGGGGGGGGGGGTTGTTTAATAAAAAATATAGACGAAAAGTGAATATGATCGAGGTGCTAGCACAAATTTCCATCAACTTTTTTGAGCGTTATTGTGTAGTTAAAGATGTTGCAGCTCAAAAAATTTGATTTTGAAATAGACATTCATACGACCGATACAATTTGTACCTAATTGATTTGTTTTCGCAGCACGCATAAGGTTGCAACGTCGATGAACTCGGAGTACCCTCGATTTTCCAGGCAGTGAGGTCAATGTATTCCACAGCTCGGGTATTTTTTTACGTACCGTGCCTCATGGTCTCCGATGACCAAGCTCGATAACGTTTCATCATGGCAGTGCTGCAGCTATGCCGTGTTATTCCTGATCACAGCGATCGTTTTTTTATGGTAATTGCTAACTTTTTGAAATAATCCATCCATTCAGTTACAGTTCCGCTCTAAAGAGAATTCATTCAAAGGAAATTTCTTCCTGGAAAAATGATAGTTTCGTGTTAAATTTGGTCTTCTGTATTTATACTGCACATTTACTCACATGGTGGAGCGCATGTATTGCAAGGCTACGGTTGCCTGCGTTCAACCGTCGCGTACACAAAAAAAATTCAAGTACAAATATCTTTTTTCGTTCGAAGTACGTACTCACACCTAGACCGCAATATTTGCTTCTGATTTCAGTTTTCAAGTGGAAGACTTAAATATATTTTGTTTCGAAATTAAATTATCTCAGAAGCCATAGGATAGGCAATAGGTTTGTGATAGGCTTGTTTATCGCATGCTACACGACTCGCTTTCTCAGGGAGATACTGTGAGGTTACCTCAGCTATAGATTGCTGTCGAGACTTCTCCCTTTCGTGCCCGCTCTATTTCTCCCTTTCGTGCCCGCTCTACTTCTGTCAGAGTTCGTACCATTTTCGTTCTCTTTTTGTCTTATCTTCCTCTTTTTCCCCTAACTTGCTGTCTCTATGCGCTGGGTATCCTGTGTGGGAACACACCTTGTGCATGACTTCTCGTTTCCTGCAGTCTAGATCATATGATCCTTCTCTTCGCTCTCTTGAAGTTGCATTTTATGTAACGAAAAATCTTTAAGCTACTATAATTACAAGAAAAAACGTAAATTACATTTCCAAAATGAGGAAGTTTTCTCACGAGGGAATCGCAGGAATTCATTTGTTTCACTAATTAGGTTAATAGATAGAAATTGATTTTTAAAATGCATATGTCGTACTGTATGGTTCATTATCAATGATAAAAGATTGAGGTTGCAACTCCTCCATCAATATAAGAACTGCGCCAAAAGGAACACGTGGGCGTGCAGGTAAGGTCTATACAACCAATGCTTAGCTCTTTCATTTGACCTCAGCAGTGAACATTTTGTCTCTTAAAAAGTTGCTTCTCGTGTGAGTTCAGTGACTTCAACCCAATGAATTTAGAGATAAGTTTAATGTACAGACACTCGAAATCTGTGCAATTTCATCGAGCATAGACCACGTGTTTATGGAGGACTTATCCGAAGATTTAGCTACTTAATGAGCTCGTAAAAACGTCTTTATTACCACTCTAACTCAACATCTACTGAAAATATATTCTGAGAACAATGCATGGCGTCCTTTTGAACGCTTTGGGTGAGCGCTTCTATTCGAATATTTTTCGGGACTGTCACAAAAAGCATTAAGTTTGAATGCCAAAGTATTTCTCCCTACTTGACAGAGTAGGCAATTAAGAATAATAATTATATTAATAATTTGTATATTAACTAATTATGAATCATTAGTTTTTGCATGTTTTCTCACGCATTTAACTTCAATTTTCGTATCAGAGATCAGTGCGGGCTGCCGCACGATGCTTTTTCATTGAGTTAAAACGCTCGTGGAACCAATGATCGATCGCTCGAGATCAGTGCGCGTTAACGCATGATGCGATTTCTTGCAGTTAAAACGCTCTTGGAACACTCGAGATAAGTGCGCGTTAACGCATGATGCGATTTCTTGCAGTTAAAACGCTCTTGGAACACTCGAGATCAGTGAGTGTTGACACACGATGCTATTTCTTGGAGTTAAAACGCTCTTGGAACACTCGAGATCAGTGAGTGTTGACGCACGATTCAATATCTCAGGCCAAAGAGAGCTAAGCAGAGGGTAGAAATGCATCCGGGTGTGCAGCCCACCATTGTCGTCTTGGACACTCGCTCACGTTGCTCGCTCGTCCGGAAAATCGGTTTTGCCGACCGCGGTTTGGCCTTGCACCGAGTCCCTTTTTTCTAGCGTTCTCAAGACACTCCTTGACCATTTCCTGTGGTGGACGTACATTAGTTCAATTGCAAATTGCACGTTATGACCGTTGGGTTGTGTTTTATGATTATTAACTTATGTATACAAAATCTCAGAAACGATTAGGCCACGTAGCGTTTTTTTCCACTGTACTTATTTTTTATCTTCAACACCTGGTTAGAGTTTTTACAATCTAATATTTGTTCAAATGCGATATTTAAAAGGTTTTACTTTTTAATAATCATGGTATCACTTCAATGCTGAATTAAAGTACTCAGTTGATGCAGCATAAGTCACATAACTAACCATATCGAGGTAAAGTAAAGCAACATTCGTGACGTGTGCGGCATGCATGACTAAAAGTAAAAAGATATTCAACCCACACATTACCTACGTGGAGTGATGAAGTTTGGAATATAAAGTATTAAAAAACAAAAGCCTGTGTCTTCCTCGGTTGATTACGGAATGAAACTTCATTTCGTAATTAAATAGCATTTGGATCAAGCTATTAATAATATAGAAGATCGTTAATACAGTTTCGCATTTATTAATATTAAAAGGACATCGTGGGAAATAAAGTAAGAGTCCATGGGAAGCCCATCAGTTGTTTGATAATAATAGATAATTTATTGTTGGAAAATAAATTCATGTATGAAACTCGTATTGATGATGGAAATAAACTGCCCTTTATAAACTATGATGTTGACTCCTTCAAGTCTGGATTTTTGCGCTTTCTGTTATAACAACGCTGACGTTCTTACAAACGTTATGCCTAAATAAACATTGGTCTTATTCAGAAATTTTCAACAGATATCTGCCATTGAAAGCGTGACAGCATCTAGTAGGAGATAAAGAATGTGAATTATGCACATTCGGATTACTTGATTTGCTATCATGGTTTATTTCACCATACTTCAATGCAACAATCGATTTTATAAATTGCAATGTTGATTTTATAATTCGTTATTTTGTTTCTGCAGTTCATAGTTTTGTTTTTGCAATGCGTAATGTGAGTTTTAGAATGAAAACGATTCATTTCATAATTCGGAATCTTCATTTCTCAATTCGCACTCATGAAAGTTAGATTCTAAATCTTAACTTTCATGTAGTTTTTGGTTGGTGATTCCGTACGATTCGTAATCATTACTTATTCTCAATTTCAATTCTCTAATTTGAATTTGGACCGTTTCTTCGATTCGCTGTCGTGAATCTTGGACTTGTGAACCTGACCGTCTTGGTAAAATGTTCTTCGAGTGCGGCCGCATGATTTATTCGTCCTCGACTTTCAAACCTTAACTAAGAATGACATTTCCGGACGCGGAAGGAACGAACCGTGTAAAATGTTCACAATAAACGACGTCATCTGCCCAGCGTGGGGCGAAATGATATTTCTGGCGCGCGCGATGTAACCCACAACGTCCTCTCCCACATCGCTAATTTCGCGTCCACGTGTTCCAAGTATGTGTGAGTAACTCAAGTGGCTGAAAATAATGTCTTTTGGCTCGGTATTGTTTTAATTTTGTAGGCCAATGCCTCATTTCACTGAAAATGTTGAATACATTTGCTGAATCTTGATCGAATTTTGCAACTGGTAGAACTAAATGCCCCAAATCTTTATTTGACACTCAGTTATTTAATTCCATGTTTCAATTTCAAGTTTAGAGTTCTAAGCACGTCCAAGGTGATCGTTATGTTAAATCTAAGCGTGGATGCACGTATTAAAACGGAATTTGTTTGGATAATGAGCTTACAACTTTTCCTATTACGAAATTACAAAAACATTTTTAGTTTTTCCAGTTAATGGGCGAACAAGGAACATGGCATTATTCAACAGATGACTGTTTTTAGACGAATAGACCCCAGTGCAAAACACGAAGCTAAATGTAGCAGTGTTGGTCATGAGCATTCTGATTCAAGAGTCAGCAATTATGATTCTCTTTTGGTGGTATCGATTAGATTAAATAGTTAGTTCAAGTTCTCTAAACACTGCAAAGGTATTCCAAGAGAAGAGCAGTTTCAAGTAGTAAAATGCAATTTTGACGATATTGGTCGTTTCGTGATCACCTAAATTATCTCGTCTAAAGTCATTAAAATGGTTTGATGCCTGACAGGTGGGATTATTGAACGGTATGATACCTGACAGGTGGGATAATTGAACAGTATGATGCCTCAAAAGTGTAATAATTGACCGGTATGATGTCAGACAGATGGGATAATTGAACGGCGTGATGCCTGGCTGGTGTGATAATTAATCGGTATGATGCGTGTCAGGGATAATAATCGACTGCAATCGTGCCTTATACTGGTTTTTGTGATCACCGTTAGCGTGTCAAGTATGACCCATACTTGCTGGACCTTCTTTAAACCTCCCACGCTGCGGTCGCCGAGATATGAGGTAACCTCAGAGCGGAACCACAGAGGTGGGCTTTATAAATGAACCAGTTTGCCAATTTATGTTGCTTCATTTTCGCCTTTTTAAGCATGAACTCAGGTCACCGGTTTCATTCAACCCGAGCATTGCACTGCACACGCATGCGTCCCCTGAGCATACAACACTCGCGCTCTTTTGAAGCTGAGTGCCAATAGCTACACAGGATAAGACATTGCGATGTTTTTAAAAGGCTTCATGGGATTTGCTCTAACAGCAAAGGGCTGTAGGTGAACGCACATTCATCCTCATAAGTGCATGTGTTAGATAAGGTTCGATAATTAGTGCTGGTCGAGCTCGCTATATTGTGTTTTGTAGAGTGCACCATTAGCTGCTTGAAGTTCCTTTCATCGCGGTGTGTGGCTTCTTATATTCTTTGTGTCGGCTTCGATGTGTTTCCACTAGGTTGGGGAATGCAAGCCAATTTTTGAAATAGAAATGACATTTTTATATTATGAGAATGGTGCATGGAACGTTTGCTTGTTCATTGCTTTTCAAATGTATTTAGATAAGGTTTTTATATTGCTGAAAAATTGGCCTAATTAAAAAAACGCAGCTTTTTTAGTAAATTTGTGCAAAAAAGAACCTTCGCCTGTTTTTATTGCTTCAAGTATGTACAAAATTCATGAAGGCTTGCTCTCGATGTTGTCGACTGTGGGGGAATGGGCTAATTCGATAGTTGAATTGGTCGTGTGAATGAGCTAATTCAATACTTGAATTGGTTTCTGTTAATGTGCTAGGTAAGTAGTTATACTGTTTTTGTGAAAAATTGAATTCAATAGTCGAATTGCTACTTTTAGTTTTAATTACTTGAACGGAAACGCTTAATCGCTGCCCATCAGCTAACCACAGCTCTGCAGGAGATCCGAAAGCCTCACCTTGTTGAGGGAAATTTTATGTCGCCTTGCTTTAGTGTTTTGACTCTGCCCTAATTTTAGGCTTAGAGCATGTTAACGTGAATGGCTTTATATCTAATTGGATCCACTTTTTATTCTTCATTTTTGATCGTTCCACGGGTATTTAATGCGAACTAGAATTCGTAAATTAGATCAATCACGTCTGTTGAGCCGCCAAATCAAGTCTGCCTAGATGGTTGGGTGTAAACGGACCGGGGATTGTGCGGTATTTCCTTAGCTCTTGCTACGAGAAACCGGACCTCACATGCTTCCTAGAATTGTGAATATTAATGTGCAATTCATCGTAGATCTCTTTCCTGGGCACCTTTGTTGCTTGTCTGTTTGTTTTTAGTTGCTTATTCTTTTGCTTGGTATCTTTGCTGCATATCTTGATACATCCTGAGTTGCTTATTCTTTTTCTTGGCGTCTTTGTTGCGAATATTTATACACTTTTAGTTATTGACCATATTGCTAAGCCTCTTTGTTGAGCATCTTTTTTCTCGCACATCTGTGTTGTATTTCGCGTTCGTACACGTCTTAGTTGTTAGTTGTTCACCCCTTTTCCTAGGCATACGAATTGGAAACCCTGTTTCCTAAAAGAATTTTTCTCATCATCACACTATCCGTTGGTGAAATCTTCGAATGGCAACATTTGCGTCTTGACCTAGGGTCTTGCTTTCTTAAAATATAATACTTCCCTTACATGTTTAGCAGTTAATCGAGGATTCAAGTTTCCAATGAATAAATATCATGACACATGAACGAGTTTGCTCACGCTTTACAGCTTTTTCTAGGCTATAAATGAATGAAAAAACGAATTTGTTCGTTTTACTCATAAAAGAAATGCAGAGTTCAATGCAAAATAAATAGGCTTTTTAACTTGAAATAGATAACTAGACTGATCAAAATTCTTTTTATTTTCATTCACTGTTGTAAAAATCCATTTTCTGTTGATTTTCTGATATTTTCTGAGAAACTTAATAACGAATGGGATTAGCTTCATCAATTAACTCATGTAAACTTATAAAAAAGTTAACAAATTGTCTATTTTTTCAGCTCCCATTACTTTTTTCTTCAATGTTCTCCGTGTTTCATTAACTTCTTTCAATTTTACTGTTTGTGTCCGCATGGGGTGTGCACACACTTAGTGCATAGATTCCATGTTCTCTTACTTTTATTTTTGATGGTCCCTTTCTCTTTCCTCTTTGGGAACACCATTGTTGTTATTAGGGAGGCTTAAAGTAAATAGTTTATGCTTACAATTAATTACATCTCAGTCTCCTCACGGGGATGCGACTATTGTATCTATGGGAATTAACACCTCAGGAGGAAAATGTGAGATCCCGAGCTGAGAGTCAGGTAGGCTTTCTTTTTGTTGAAATAAGATATTTTTTGCTATGTTAAGGACCACCTTTTTTGATTCACTGCTGTCCTGTTTTTCAGCACCTGCTGCTTTTTTATTCAACTTTTATCTTGTTTCATGAGTTTCTTTCCCAACTTACTGCTTCTATGCCCCTTTTGCATAGATTCCGCATTCCCTAATATCCAAATTAAATGGTGCCTTCCTCCTTCCTCTCTAAGATACGCTCTTTTTTGTAGTGGTTAGGAAGGCTAAAACCAACCTGCAATCTATAATCTAATCCGATGAGATTCATTTACGAGCTGTGATTCGTAGCCAATTCGTTGCCTGCATTTAAGAAGCGTGTCTTTTCGACGTGAAAGTTGAGGTCTTTATACGCCACACTTTTACTTTATCTCTGCCATTCGACTACCCCACCTCGGTCCCCTCCTCTCTAAGGCAATGCAAACCTTCCTGTTCACCTTTGCGCTTATCGCACACCGCAGTGCAAACAGCTCTCGGACCGTACAAGTATTTTTATCTGTCCACGTTGCACAAAGATGTCTTATGCAACTCGTACTTGCAAAGGAAAATTTTCTTGACGCCCTGCGATAAGCCTGAAAATAACAGCTCGTAGAAAACCAACCACTGCTTGAGCAAATGCTGCTTGTTTCAGAGCAAGAAGGAGTCTTGCATTTGATCGTGACGGTAGTTGATCTTGAAAGTCCCACCACAGCTACATCAATCAGCTATTACCTTTGGACGTTGTGGTAATATCATTATTTTCGTCGTCGAAAGTGAGCTGCGATTTAGAATTGGCCGCCGTTTATTCTGGGTGAATTGTTGCTTCGGTGACCAAGGTGTTTACTGTAGCCCTCTGGCCTCGAGCCAGCTGGGGCTGCTGTGAACATCATTATCAGGTGCTTGGTTGCTTGGTTGTGTCCTTCGAGCATTATCAGCTGGTTGAGTTCCTCGATATTCACTCGGTTTTTCCACCCCAGTCACAAGGTAAAAAAAACTCATGTTATTTTCTCCTCGTACGAAAGGGAACATAGATTCGTAGAGTATTGTATGGCTATTTATTGGGTATCTTGTGTTTGTTGTCACTGCTATCGCCACGTTGACCCCATGAAGACATGTGCTTGAATTTAACAGTTATTTTGAAGCCGACCACCTAATTAATTCTCTTGAATTATGAATTGTTGGACCAATGTCCTTATTTGCCATGTAGCTCTTATACACCAATGTCTATTGATCATTCTGTGCTACGTAGAGAATGTAAGTTAATTACAGAGTTAACACTCTTGAGCATCTTCATTATTTGTTTAAACACGTTCCTGGGTCAATAAATATCAGCCTGAACGCTGGTCTCTTACATCTCTGTCTCCAAAACAATGCACATGCATTGTTAATGATAACATCTCTACAATTAATTGTTGCTAATCTGACCAGCTGGTGCATTGTTCACCAGCTTCTCCTTGTCCCCAATGACACCACCAGTTTGTGTGTGTGTTCCGAGCACCATCTGTTAGAAACACTTCAAGGTCAAATACTTAAATTGCAAGTTACAGTTTTGCTTGCAAATTTATTTTTTGGGTATGGTTGCGTGAAAGTTTCACACAGTTCCCCCATTGTCGATCTAAAATAAATTACTTCTACAACTTATTGATAGACTTGCCATTGTAAGTGAAATATTCCTGCTCAAGGTGGTCTGCTCAATCGCTGCTCGTGAGCTAATGACAGCACTGCAGGAGATCCGAAAGCCTGACCTTGTTGAGGAAAATTTTACGTGGCCGTAAACTCTTGCTTTAGTGTTTTGACACTGCCCTAATTTTAGGCTTAGAGCATGCTAACATGAATGGCCATTCATTTTGGCATCACATTTTCAAGGCGCTTGTGAAGTGCAGCTGTGTCCGTCATGTTATCAAGCAGGTGGCTGAGCGAAGTTGCATTGCCATCTTCCAAGCAGCTGCTGCTGCTACGACAATGCAGATGGCCGCGCTATGGGTGACTAATGAGCAGGTGCATGGGGGACGAAGCATTTGATGATAATGGCAAAACGAAAACGTATAAATTTGTATTTCTATTTGGATAATTATGGAGATCATAGGACGTCGTGAAAACATCTGAAAGATACAATGAAAAATCGACATATCAACGCCGCTAAAACTATAATT
>JACJUY010001947.1:3470-13751 GCA_014220935.1 Platorchestia sp. MABIK
TCAATTCTTTAATTATTAAAAAGCTATTTCATCCACGTGTAACTACTGTGAGCTTTCAAACTTTTACTTCACGCAGCTGAGGAATAATTTTAATTAAAAAAAGTTATGCGATCCTATCACAGGTCAGTAACGTCCGCCTTTAAAAAGTTATTAACATTGCCAAACTTAATCTTGTGCTATTTGAACGCTACTGCTCTAGTTACAGTTGCTTATTACTAATACTCAAACAATGCTCTAGAATTTCCTCTTAAAATTACACTCTGTAGATAAATTCACATCCAATCAATGAAGTCATGGTGATGATAAACGTTTGTATTCTTTTTCCAACGATATAACGGAATTTCGCGTACAGCATTACAACCGCTCTTTCGCACACACCTCTCCAGTTAACTAGTCATCTCGTCAGTGTGAAAACATTGCCACAGAATGCAGTGCCATTGGAGGGAGTATTTTTCTTTGTCTCGTTGTCTCGGCTCCAAATCATTAAGTCAAGGACAAGAATTCCCTAAAAAGTCCAGTTTTTTACGAAGAACTAAAGCCATTCAGCTACTTCGTTCAGCTCTGTCATTCGTCCCAAGATTGAGATTTCGCGTATTTTAAATTTAAGACAAGATCGTCACGTTCTTGGTGAAAGATTGATGTATGATTGGAATAACAGGGATCGAAGACAATTTTAGAGAAATAACGCGGCGTTCGAGCATGAAATATTCGGGATGACCTTCCCAAGCCAGATGAGCTAAACTGCGCATGCTTGAGCTTTGTTCTTTTTGATCAGAAACACATAGAAAGAAATATCTGCTTGGTTACTTAAACAGCGCAAATGTAACTGCGTAGGTCATATATCAAAATAACACAGCTGCAAATCATTTCTCACAAGTGGCTTTAGGGGAATAATTGTTTGAATGAAGTGTTTGAAAGCGTCCAAATAGTAAATTTGCCACGTAAATCAATTAAGTCAAATAAGTCAAAATAACATGGCTGCATATCATTTCTCACAAATGGCTTCAGGTGAATAGTTGTTTGAATGAAGTGTGTGAAAGAGTTCAAACAGTAAATTGAATGAAGAAGTAGCATTATAAGTGCTTGAAAGTGCAACATGTTGATATATGTATCTCAATTGAATTTAAACATCTGGAAGTCTCGCATATATCTAGGTCGGCCATAACTTTTTCTTTCTATGTATTACGTTATGTATCTATAATTGTATGTAATGTTAAACCCGTGACTAGGATGGTTCAAATGAAGTTATAATTTCCATTTCAACTTATGAATTAATCGTTTTTAACGCAAATTTTTCGAGATGCAGGCATATTTAACTTATATGATGCTTTCTCTTGAGCTATTCACTTTCTCCAGAAGTCTTTAAAATACTATACGGGCTATTGAATTTTTTGGTCTTGTTTTTCATTTGAGTCTCGAAATTTTGGGATGTGTTTAAAATATCGGTCATTCGGTGACGACGGATAGAAAATTTTGACACAATGTGAGTAGTTTTATTTGTTTCTTGCTGTCGGGTCTGAATTTACTCGCTTATATTTATATCACGACAGCTTAAAGCCGCCGTCACACGGAGACCAAATGGTAACGTTTCATCATAATTGTCTACAGTCAGCGGTACATATTGGTCTGTCCAGCGCCGCGAAACCGTCAGATTTCAGCCTTAGTTATTCATGGTATGACTAAGTTTGTCCCAAACTAAGGCTGAAATCTGACGGTTTCGTGGCGCTGGACAAACCAATTTGTACCGCTGACTGTGGGCAATTATGATGAAAAGTTACCATTTGGTTTCAGTGTGACGGCGGCCTCAGAAATAAGTCAGTTTTCATTAAAATTTCGTTGCAAAACCTGGAACCAAAGTAGTTAAAAGCGATTCGTTTTCCAAATCAGGTATGGAATAAATTTTTAAAATAAAATTTTCTTAATATTTTCTTAACTTACTCAACATAATCTCTTAAAATTCCTGGCACTTTCTAAAAACAACTCTCGAATGGACTTGGTAGATCCAATCTATCATTTCCATGACAAATGAAGCTCATGACTTATGCATGAAGCTGTCGCATGCGAGTGCAAAGATTCAATACTATGCTTCTAACAACACCAAACCATTGTGTTTCAATAATATTTCTTTCTAAAGGTGAAAAATGAAGCATCACTATGTTTCCATTAACGAGAACTCTCACCATTATTTCAACACTAATGTACATGGACCGTCAAAAATGACGGGACTCGATATTTTCCTTCAATAAATCTTGCAGAAGTGTATGACAAACAAATATGTTCATCCGGATAGCACCCACGATTAAAATATTCTTGTACTTTTGCATTGGTGAAACTCGTTTCACAGATACGGTCATTGAACATCCTTATGAGCGTTGCAGATAATTCCTTAGAATAATTTTCGTTTTCTTGAGCAATGGATTTGATTTTCATTGCTACAATCTTATTCTTATAGTAAACTTAAGTGAGCGGATGTTGGTTTTTATGTAATTTAAATGGTATTATATCTATGATGCCATTATAATGGAAATGAATAATTGTGAATGCTGCAGACAGGAGACATACATCGCTTGTCTGCAACATTCCCGATAATTCATTTCTAATATCTAATTATTCATTCAAGTATATATATGTATTTATTTATAATTGGTGATGAATCTACATATGTGTTTTTAAATATATATAGACTATGTACATACATATATATGTATGAATTTATATATTATAACGGGAATTTGTTTCTTAAAATAGAAATTTGAAGTATCACAATGCTTTCGACAACGTCAACATTGTTACTTGCTTCATTAATCACGCGTAAAAGAAGAATATGAAGAATCACTGCTTCTGACAACACTAAGTACAGTAGTAAGGTGCCTCTACTACTATTTTCTGAAGAACAATGAAATAAAGAGAGCTAGACCTTCATGACTTGGTTCCAAGACCCCGTTGTCATTTCGATTAACGTGAAATCAATGACCCTGCAAAAGCATGAAGCACCACCGGAAATTGATGTCATTCTTTGCTGCAGCTCTGATAAAAACGTGCACTTTAACACAACGTCAATAAGAATGCCAGATGAAGCTTTTGAGATGGCCCGAAAAAAAACGAAGCTCGTTCTATTCGCAGGGTTAATTTGAGTTTCAGTAAAAAGTCCTCAGTTTAAGGTTATTTTTCTGTCCGTTATTTCTCCGCGTTGTTTCTCAGTTTAGGAATCATGTGGTCAGGAGTCTCACGGGAATATTGACCCTCACGTCAGAAAAAATTCTACTCTACTACAAACCTCCCCAATTTCTCGCACTCAGTGCATAGCGTTGAGCGATCGATGACGGAGCTATGAACAAAGGAAATGCTCAGTACGGTGAGAGCGTCTAGCGTACAAATTAGTAACGAGTGTCATTAATTTTTACTACATGAGCAGAACCAAGAACTGAGACTAAGATTGGACGTGCATGCCCTTGAATTATTTAGCCTGCAAATTTGTCCGTTTGCCTAGAGACCAAATTTAACGCAAATGTAGTAACTGATTGACCGGAAGTCAGTCATGAATGAAATAAATTACAGAAATTAATATTTCCATGCAGAATTACGTTACCAATTTACATGCAGCATCGTAGATAATACACACTGCGAATAATGTATTGTTGCTGTGTTATCTGTAGAAAATAAACAGTCTGTTTTACCACTTAATATCGGTCCAACATGTGCGATGTATTACTGTTTGATAGACTATTGAAGGGTCACAGTCTTCTATATATTGTTATCTTTCTTTGAGATAACTGTTATAAATATCATTTATAATTTTGCCGAAAAGCTTTCAAGAAACGGACTGATGAAACAAAATCCTATACAGCTTTCTACAAGAAATCATTTGAGTGAATTTTGAAATTCCAGTCATTTCAAACTTTTCCAAATCATCAAATTGTTTTTTGAAAATAAATGAACTGCGTTGGCTTAACAAATTTTTGCTTAAAAAATATAATTCAGTGAATGAATTATCCGAAAGTACATGATTCAAACTAATCGCTGTCCATATTTTTAGTCCCTGAAGGAGAGATATTTCCTTTGAAAATATGCGAATTGTGCTAGCGCGGCAAACAGTTGCTTAAAAAATGACAATTTGCGTAATTAATTATTCGAAAAATACCTGATTCAAGCGTATCGTTGTCAATGTTCATGGCCCGTGAAGGAGAATTATTTCATCAAAAAAGACAATTCGAGGAATGAATTATTACACTTGATTCGAACGAATCGTTGTCAATATTCTTGGCCCGTGAAGGAGAAATATTCTTCAAAGCCTATAACGTACATGCAAACAGCCACTTATGAGCTGTAGTGTGTTGTATTTTAGAGTCTGCAAAAGGCCGAAGTGTTGCAGTTGTCATCTAAAGAGACGTGTGCAGCAGCTGGTGTAGATTTATGGCCCTCTCGGGACCGAAGTAATTATGGGAGTCGGTCTGCTTGTCCCAACCGGGACCGCTGTCCGGCAGCGGGACGGAAGTTCCAGGATGAAGTGCAAGTTACTAGCCAAACTGAAGGCTCCAGGATGAACTGGAAGTCGTAGGTGGAACTGAAAGTTTCTGGGGTGAACTGGGACGCTCCTGGATAAACTGGGAGGTTCTTGGATGAAATGAGAGGCTCCAGTGTGGACTGGAAGTCGTAGGTAGAACTGAAAGTTTCTGGGGTGAACTGGGACGCTCCTGGATGAACTGGGAGGTTCTTGGATGAAATAGGAGGCTCCAGTGTGCACTGGAAGTCGTAGGTAGAACTGAAAGTTTCTCGGATGAGCTGGGACGCTCTTGGATGAACTGGGAGGTTCCTGGATGATATGAAAGGTTCCAGTGTGAACTGGAAGTCGTGGGTGGAACTGAAAGTTTCTGGGGTGAACTGGGAGTCTCCTCGGTGAACTTGGAGGTTTCTGGATGAGCTGGGAGGTTCCTGGATAAAGCGAGGGTTTCCTGGATGAACTGGGAGGTTCCTGAATGAACTGGGAGGTTCCTGAATGAACTGGGAGGTTCCTGGATGAACTTGAAGGTTCCTGGATGAAGTGAGAGATCCCTGAATGAGGAAGTAGTTTTTGACCGGCTTGGAGGTTCCTGCCTGAATTGAAAGTTCACGGTCGAATTCAAGGTTTCTGGATGGAATGAAACTTCGAGGTAGCAGTGAAACTTCGAGGCAGAAATGAAAGTTCGAGGCGGAAATCGAAATTCCCTGTCGAACTGGAGGTTCGTCTATGAATTTCGAATTTCTGGAAAACCTGAATTTTTGTGAGAGAATTTCAAGCGATTGGCTTAACTCGTGAGTTTCTGGATGCTAGTGGAGATCCTGAATGAATTGGAAGATCGTCGGACGATTTTGAAGTTTTTGGATACTGTTGTAGTTCTTGAAACTTCAGTTCCTTTGAATGAACTGAAACTACCAGGATGAACTGAGAGTTCATCGATGAAATCTGAAGGGAAATTGTAGAATTATGTTTCTGTGTGCGCTGAAAATATTAAGATGAGCTAGAAATTCTTTTTTGACCAGAAGTTCGTCGATGTACTTCGGAATTATTGGTGAATCGGAAATTAATGAATAGGTCAAAATTTTCTCAATGTAGTGGGAGTTCCTATAGGAATGCGACGTTCGTTAAATGAACTGGAAATTTTAAAATGAACTGAAGTTTTTCGATATATATTAAGTTTAAAGATGAACTGGAAGTTTGCGGACAAAGGGGAAATTCTGGATGAATTGTAAGTTTATGAATGAATTGCAAGTTGCTGGAAGAACTGAAAGTTTGTGAGGGAAGTGAAAATTCTAATGTAATTTAGAAATTTTTAGATAAACTGGAAGTTCGTGGCTGAACTAGAACATGAACTAAGAGTTTCTTGATAAGCTGGAAGTTTGTGTGTGAATAATGCTCTAAAATAGAAATCTAGTGGTAATATTTCTTGACGAGTATTGATATTCACCTGTGAGGTTGTCTCTCAATTCCATGAGCATTGAGCACAATGCTAATGAATATGCAGTTGTTTGCTCGAGACTGAAATTATTTTTGGGTGTGTTGTCTCTAACGAAAATAGTTTGATATTTTTGCATAACGATATAATTTATGAAAAGTCCATATCTAAAATTAGTTTTCTCCCCTACTTCCAGCATTCTCATTATAGAAGTGCAAGGTGCGGCAGCCAATCCTGCATTTTTGAGACGGCTGTGGAAGCCCAAAAATTCAGGATTGATTGCTGCATCCTGTATATTATAGAATAAAATGGGATCACTTTATACCGTGTTCTCTCTTCTATTCTCAGTCATACGTTTCGGTGTGTTCTCGTCAAACATACAAGAGCATGGGCAAAATTGCGCCTCTAACGCTATTGCTTGTAGCAAAAATATCAATATTATAACTATCATCTGCAGGTTGTGAAATGAGCATCATTTTATGACTGCATTATGTCGTGCAAACAAATCCGCTCGCTTTTCTGAAGTGCATGGCAAAGGTTTTTTTTATCATTTAATAATTAGAAAGATTTGCTAAAAGCCACTGGTGTTCATTTTGAACAGTGTTTCTTGAATGCATTGCAAATTACTTCCTATCAAGAAACAGTGTGAAGCATTTTTTAAAATGCACAAGTGTTCATTTTAAAATTTATGAACATGAAATAATCTAGCATCAGAATATCACTGTGTATTTTAAACTTTAAAAGCTACATCATACGAAGTCAAGTGCTCATGCAGACATTATATTCTTCTTTTAACATCAAAACATTTTTCATTACAAATTTCCCGTTCTAACATTCTATTATTCCACGAAGTATCAAGCAAACATTTACATCTAATTTTCAAGATTTAAAAACAATTAAAAAGCGCTTAGCAGTGACAAACCTTGATATTTTCTCAATTTCAACTTTTTTTTTACTGGGGATGACTACTTGTCATTTAATATTTACCATGGAGAATGATTAATTGATTAATTAGCATACGTTACATAAATACGACATCACACTATAAACATTTATATCTAATTTTCAAAATTTAAAAATAATTAAAAAGCGTTAGCAGTGACAAACCTTGATATTGTCTCCATTTCACGAAATTTTTACTGGTAAAGACTACTTAACATTTATAATTAATTATGGAGAATGATTCATTGATTACTTGGCACACGTTACATACGTACGACGCCAAACTAATGATAAGCTGTGTCTTTTTACAAACTATCGTACCAACTCATGTGCAGCGAACACACACTCCAACCAAACATACATTTACACCAATATCAGGTTAGAAGGGACCACCCCCTTTGTATTTGCATAGAGAACTCCCTCCATTTCTTGGACTGAAAATAACGAGTATTTTTGAAAGCAAACGCTAAATTCCTTACGAAAATTAACAGAACAGACACAGACTAATGGCATTGTTTGTTACAGCTGCTCTCGGTGCTGCAACATCTGTCTGGGACTAAGTTGCTTGTTGAAATAATTCGAAAGACATTTTTACTTCAAGGGCGAGCAAATATGCGAGAAAAGGCTGAGCATTCAGCAGAAAAATGACACTTTGAGTTGCGGAAGATTGACACTTTGAGTTGCGGAAGATTGCGGAAGCACTCAGCGCGCAACCAAGGAAGTCTTGAGTTTTGCGCCACTGAATCACCGTCTTTATTTTGCTTGAATACATAACGAGTTAATAAATTTTTAAATTAGTAATTTTGTCTGAGGCTCGAGTAAACATGAACTTTGTGTTGGACTAGAGCGAAGAAAATGCGCTTATGATTTGGAGAAATACTCGGTCTAAATGAACTGCTTGGGATAGAAATGAATTACCTCATTTTGGATGGGATTAAATTTTTCTGTGGTTTCAAAAGCTCATGCCTGATGAAACAGGATGTTATTAGTCGTATAATTGAAACGAGGTCTCAGTTGGTACATAAATTTAATTACTATTCTTCGGTTAATACGAAGAGGAAAATAAATTTTTGTATCTTCGCAATCATACCATTTAGTCAACGAAAGTTAGAATTTGATGCAATACGTCAGAAAATATGCATAAATTAATGGAAGAAAAATAAAATATCATAAACCTCACGAGAGCCTACAACTTTGAAGGAAAAGCTGCCAGACAGGAGTACATTTTTACAATCAATCACTAAAAATCATTTATGTACAAAACGATGTATCGACTTCTTCCTTCCACATCCCACCGTAAATTACTTATAGCATTCGTGTTAGGAGACTTCAATTGTGCCCAAATCTTTGGAGTTGATAGTCGTAATATTCAAGCACACTTTCACTCTTTCCCCATAATACCAAGAAAAACTCACGTCGTAAATCTTTTTTGTCCCTGTCAATTACATAAAATTGAATGGAAATTCCTGATTAATATTACCAGCAGATTCAGGATGAGGGAATGAGAAATGCCTTTTATCCTAGCATGTATCAACACATGAGTTTGTTTATAGCGCAGCTTCCACTTGAAACAATGAAAGTCCGAATGAACATTGATTTTATGAGGTTCACAATGACTAGGTGAGACAGAGTTGGCGTTCGCAGACTTTCTGTTGTTTGAAAGCCTTAAAATCGTTCATTGTTCTGTTTGTTGACAAACGACGCAGGCAGGACTTATCCACTCACAAAAGAGCGTTTGTTTGTTCAATGGATGCATGCTGCTTCATCATCAAAGGTTCCGAAAACATTATTGAAAAACAAAGCTGGATCGTTGAAAAAGGACAATCTTGAACTCGAAAATGTGTTATAATTGATTATAAATAAAATTGAACTGGAGGCTGGATCGTAAAAAAAGGACAATCTTGAACTGGAAAATGTGTTATTATTGATTATAAATAAAATTGAACTGGAGGCTGGATCGTAAAAAATGGACAATCTTGAACTGGAAAATGTGTTATTATTAATTATAAATAAAATTGAACTGGAGGCTGGATCGTAAAAAATGGACAATCTTGAACTCGAAAATGTGTTATAATTGATTATTATTAAAATTGAACTAAAGGTTTTTGAATATGTATTTGATGTGCAAATGTATATTCAATGCGGACATTTCATGGGATGTAATTATATTGCTGATAGAAATTACACGTTTTACCAGCTTCTACATATAGTAACTCGTTACCTCAAAATAAGTAAAACGTTCCCTTTCAATCTGCATTTCAACCACCGGTTCACAATTCTAACGCCATAAAAATTTACCCGTGTGTTATACGATCACATTAAAATCTTTCAGCCCGTTTTCAAATGATTTATGGGCAGTTACCACATAATGAATTGCCTGCCTTTGATATCAACTACCACTCCTACCTTGAACTGGCCTCGGCAAGAAAATACGTACTTAGTATCATACGAGTCCATTACATGAGCTCAAATCTAGTAATGCGTCTTCTAAATGATGAAGAAAATGTAAACGATGCCCTAAAGGGGACGTGCATCATGGCTGATTGGGCGCATTTTAGGATTTTGAAACTTTTACTTCTACCACTTGAATTTTTTTTTCATCCCATTTTATAACACTGCGCAGTTTTTGCTTGCTTGGTTGGTGCGTGTGTCCGTGACGCTCACAAGTATGCTCAATGACCGTATCTGTGATACGAGTTTCACCAGTGCACAGGTACAAGAATATTTTAATGGCGGGTACTATTGGGATGGATGTTTTTGTTGGTCATCCACATCTGGAAAATTAATTAAAGGAAAATATTAAATCCCGTTATTTTTGACGGGCCGTGTACAATAGTTTACTCGACAGATAGCTACATAAATCGTTTTTCTAATCTTCAAGCGTATATCGTAGAAGACATAAATTCAACATTAGATGAAGTTCAAATTCTGGAGTGATGGTTGCAGCACTTCAGTAACAATAGAATTTTCGCCAAAATAAATATGCTACGTAAAAATTCAAATTCAAAATGAAATAAAATAAATATTGGGGATACAAACCAGTGTTCGAAAAATGTATAGTTCGTAGTGTAACCTCTTTTTGTATATACGAGAAAAAATTTTACAAGTTTATTAAAACTGTCCCAAAAGTTGATTACGTTTCACCTTCGAATTACGTCGAAGAAGAAACACAACATGTTGATTTGAATGTGATGTTTAGACTACATGATGAAAAGATGATTAAACGACATGATTTCAATGTGTGTTGATTCTATTTCCCATACTCTATTCTAATAGATATTAGCAGGCAGAGAAATATGAACATTTGCGTCATAGCTGAGGTTAATTTCAGGGATATTATTCATTACAGGTCGTTATGCCAAGAGTTATGCCAAGATCAAAGTAACAATTCGTTTATAAATTGTAT
>JACJUY010001947.1:15181-43846 GCA_014220935.1 Platorchestia sp. MABIK
CTAGCTGTCATTTCTGTTATGAAAACTGATAAAAGTTCGAAACTACCAACAAAAGATTGGGATTGTCCTTCTAATTGTTTGCTATTTAAACAAGAAAACTACCAAAAAAAGATTGAGATTGTCCCAGTAAATGTTGGCTACGAATAAATAGGAAACTACCAATAAAAAATTGAGATAGTCCTTGTAAATATTGACTATTTAAACAAGAAAGCTACCAATAAAAGATTAAGATTGTCCTAGTACGGTGTGGATGTTGGCCTATTTGAGTAAGAAAATGTCAGTGGCAATACAAAGAGAAAAAGTTGTATGCTTTGTGAAAATGTTGACGGCACGAAAATTTCTTCAATTCATCGGATAAAAGTTTTTGTTATGATTAAGATTAATTCCACAAAAGCGTGTTCAAGTTCAGCAAATAAAAAGCGCGATTTAAAAAATTTATCAAACTGTGTTTGATTAATAATTCAAATTATGAATCCTGACTTAATGTGAAAATGAGGCTGATTACTCAGAAAATTTAGGAATATTTTTCTTAAGGTAAATAGAAAATAATTAACGAGTCCGCACGGAGAAATGAAAAAGTTTTGTGTGACATTTGAACACAAAACTTGAAAAATCTTCACCAAAGAAATGTTTTCATTTCTTTGCAGTAATGTGGAAATCGAGTGAGAAAATAACATGAACGAATTTATGAACATCGCTATTCACAGTCTTGGTATAAAAGTTAACTAAACTTTAATGAATACTTATTTTCCCACGAGTAGCATTTACAAAAATAGTTTCACTTCGCAAAAACCCTTCATAATGAATTGAAGGGTGAAAACTCAATGCAACATCGTTCATGAAAAATCATATTAAAAAAGAAAAATTCTGCGAAGTAATTTCCCTCCTATGGCTACACGACTGCATCTTGAGTAATTGAAAAGATGAATTTTTGTTTATTCATACATCTCGTATTAACAATACTTTAACCTAAAAAATATAACTTCTGTAGTATCTTTCGGAATATTAGTCTTCCTTATTTTTTACAGGCATTCACTTTTCTATGAATTCTCCCAGATATTGGTTTGAGAAACGGGGTATTGAATTTGTCCTCAGACTGATTCGACATGGTAAAAACTCGAAATTTAACTTACGCATTTGAAACCGTTCCCATACGAATTTCATACGAATTTCTGGTCAAAGGATGGATGCTCATTTCTTCATAAATTATGCACGAAAAGGCAAAGCCATCGGAGTGTACTGTTGAGCACTCAGTTCTTGTAATTTTAACTGCCTAACTTTAAAAAAAATAAATGTTTAATTCCCATTTGAAAGTGTGAGCCCTACGTTTCCGCTTGGATTGATTCTACCGTGTCAACAATTCCACAAATTTCAATGACTATACCGTATTATCCAATGTAAATAAACAGGCACACACGAGCAGTAAGTTACGAGGATTACGGTATTAGTGTCATCAATCTACCTTTTTGAAACAGTAAAACCACTTTAAATATACAACCTTTCTTCAAAGCATTAAAAACGAGTATTCATTAAATGGCATTGGAATAACACTCAAGTCTCACATATCTACCACTATTATACTATTATAAAAAGAGCCGCGTCCATCCGTCTGTGTGTCTCACACCCACCAGCCTGCAGTGTGTGATGAGCGTATCTGTGATACAAGCTCAATCAATTCCACAATTATTTTCGGTACATTAACCCAGCAGATTCAGAGTCGGAATGAACATCACGTGTATTGGTAGGTTAGATTAGGTTGTATAGAATATCACGTGTATTGGTAGGTTAGATTAGGTTGTATAGAATATCACGTGTATTGGTAGGTTAGATTAGGTTGTATAGAATATCAGCAGTTGAGACTGAGGAAAGTATAGGAAAGCCATAGAATAGCGTGGGAAATCATGGGAAAGCATGTTGAAGCTCAGTATGTCCGATTTCTAATCCTGTTATTCTTTGACGAGCTGTGTGCACTAGTATGTATAAATAGAAGACATGTGTTTATCAACGACATCACTGGTGTAGTACCTGAGACGATTTGAACTTTTAAAGAGCCTTTTCTGTGTTCTTAAACGCAATACAAGTTGAGAGGATACTAAATCAGTAAAAATTATTTCTTTGTTTTCTCCTGGTGCATAAAATAATTCGGTGAATTAAAAAAGACTTTCAATCGAAAACTTCGCTGTAAAATGCTTATTTATTGAACACCACATAATTTTGATCGCTTAACGCAGAAGTTTTTAACATTGTCATTTATGTACGACCTTCAGAGGTGTCATTAAATTGAAACATAGAATTTAATTTGCTGTACTCTAACAAAACACTTATAGAAATTGTTTTTAATTATGAGGAAAGCGTCAGTGTCCCGTTCTGTCCTGTACTCCGAGGCTGATATTTTATTCTCTTTAATACGTGAATGTGGTTTATTTTCAATAAAAATGCTAATTATTTTAAGGTACACCTAGCTCCCTTCAGTCGAGTTCCTAATTATCCCAGGGCTTTGAAATCAGGCTCTTCTGTAAACTGGAAGCGCATTTCTATAGATCTTTATAGTGGAAGCCTGTAATTTCTAGGCTCTGATAAAAGAGTTCCTGTACTGCATTTATTCTCGTCGGGGAAACAAACAGCAGGCTCAATGAAATCGAAGAGTCGAAAAGTATCATTGAATCCTTTTTCCGATAAATTTTTAATGAGAGGTTTTACACCCTTCAAGTCCGATTCATGACTAATAACTCGCCCTAATTAACTCTTTGGAAACACGATTGGAATCGAAAATATTTATTCCACGTGTTGATAATAAGGAATGATTTATTTTCTACCCTGATTGTGTTTCCTGGTTGGGACAACAAAAAGTTCTTAAGTTCTTGTTGAAAATTGTTTAAGATAATGAAACAGAATGGGAAGCCAAATGCGTGGGTCTTCTAATTGCTTAATTAATGTACATTCATTAGCAGCGAGTGTTGCTTAGATCAATTCTGCCGTGTAAACAGTTATAGAAAAATGACATTTATAGAAAATTTGAATAATAATGCCGCGTTTGTGAGAGAACCTCCCTTTTTAGAGAGATTTGAGAACATTCTTCCTGAAATTCATGCAACGCAGTTCCAAATATAAAATCATACAATGCGACTGAATGAATTTCGATAAATTGCTAATACAACACAGTTGTATGAATTTCAGCTGTATATACGATTAAATTTTGTACATACAGTACAGCACATGTAAATACAACCTAGTAAATTTTGTACATACAATACATGTAAATACAACGCAGTTGTGTGAACAAGTCAATTTGCTCAAGCACGTTTATCATGTACGGACCAGAATATTCGTGAAACTTAAAATAAAATTTCATAGCAAACAATTTTTTATAAGCTTCGTGAGCTTGGACTCGCGTGAAACCAATCGGCAGATGAACAAGTTGGATATTCAATGTTTTTGAAAAACTCTACGGTGATTACTTCCAGTATTATACTAACTTTTAAACTTGCATCTCTGTTTATTGAATAGTATTTTTTTATGATAAATATTGAAAGCCATTTTTCATGAGTTCCAACAACTCCGTTAGTCTACGTTATTTAGGATAAACATGCGTATCTTTTGACCATTACTAATGTCACACCGAAGTTGATATCAATTCTTCTATTTGAGGAAAAACTGAGCGTGCATGTGAAGCATAACCTAGGTTGATCCCCTTAGATTTGTTTCTGTTCGAATTTACATCGACCACCAAAAAAATATGATAATCCCTACAGACTACTTCTTTTCTCAGACGAAAATACTTTGTTCTCAATACCGCGTGAGAAGTTATGCAGAAGAGTTTATTTTGATCAACATCTTCTCCTTTTGCTTTCAGGGGGCGATATATAATTACTGCTATTTTTATTCCTATCTCTGAAGCATAGAATTAATCATTCACGAATAAAAAGATTCCGTAGGTCTCAAATTGAATTCGACGTGCTAATATGTTGAAAACTATTTCATCGTTCGGGGTAAATATCTTGCACTTATATTTGGCGCATTTTTAATAAATGCAAGAAACTTATTCGAACCGTAAAATCTATTTTCCAATTCGATTTCCTACAACCTAATCAAATCAACCTTTCGGTCCGCGCGATCGTATTCAACGTGTTGAAGATATAAGAGCCCTAACAAATAAGCATATATTTCAAAGCCTTTATTAAAGAGATTGGGTACATGGAAGATGCCTCGTTTTCCATGCTTCTTTTACCGGTAAGATTGAGCCGTTCATGAATTGACAGTTTGGTAAGTGCGTTGTGAGATATAGACAGAATATAAACATGAAAAATTGTTATGCAAAAGGTAATCGACCTCAAGGAGTCTCGAATTCTGTGTGTAGCGTTAACACTTTTTGCTGATATGTTTTATGAAGAATATAGACGTGAAATGTTTTCATGCAAGAGGTAATCGACCTCAAGGCGTTTCAAATTCTGTGTGTAGCGTTAACACTTTTTGCTGATATGTTTTATGCAGAATATAGACGTGAAATATTTTTATGCAAGAAGTAATCGACCTCATGACGTCTCGATTTTTGTGTACAACGTTAACAATTTTTGCTGGTATATTTTATATATGGACGCGAAATATTTTTTAGCACCAATTGGTGTCTCGGTTTATACGTAGAGTCTCGTAATTAAATATCTTAGAGGCAAATTTTGAACAAAAGCCTAACAGAATGTTTGTATTAATTAAGCCTAAAAATAACTATTTCATGCGCAAGAATCCACAAAGAAACTTTCTGAATACTGAACCTTGACCGAAATGTACAAAACACATTGAATGACGAATAATATCTCAAATACGGTAAAAAATGTTCATGACAAGAGAAGTTCTCTGATTATATTCCAGGACTTTCTTACACCTTTCTGGGTTATTATTTCTATAGTCCATTTTGGAGAACAGTCAAAAAACACAAATGTTGCTTTGGAAAATATTACCAACCACGTGAACATTACCATACTCAATAATTTTCAACAATGTATTAGACTAAAATGTATCGGAAAATGCTTACCTTTCTTCTGAAGAGAAAAAGCAAACTTAGAAGCCTCAACTGTTCACATGAGAGGAAGTCAAACCGAATCTAAAACAAACAAGCGACTATAATTTCCCATGCTATCGCAAGTGTATTTATTCCAATGCTCTCATGTGATGTTTTTAAATGATACATAACAAAATTTCTACAGTTGGCTGCAAGAGAAATTAAAATACTGAGGGAATAACATACATTGTATAATTGATGTGCACAACATAGAAACTATTCTTCCACTGTAATGTGCTTAAATTCCACTGAAAATCGTGCGAGCACATTCATTTCAATGCTCTATTGAGTTATTTCACTATTGCATACCAAAAATTCTACTGTTAGTTGAAGGAGGAATTAAAAAAACCGGGTCAATTATATATTTTGTGAAACTGGTGTCCCTTATTTGGAAGTTATCCTTGCACTTCAATCCGTTAAATTCCACTAAGAAAAAAGTTTCGACCTGATGAAATAACTCAACTTCCTCGAAATAATGTCGAGGAATTTTGGGAACGATCCTTGAAGAATGGCGGTGTTTCTCTAAATTGAATCTAATTTAACTGACGTAAAATTGTGTTTTCCGAATACAGAGCAATCTTTTATTTGTATTTCCTGTGCAAAGGGAAAGGTACCTTGAAAGATTGTTTTCGAAATGTTTAATCTGCCAAACGAACAGAGTGTTTTTTTTGCATTTTTTCGTTAACATTATTACAATCAAGAAGCTAAAACGTTGTGAATGATAATTCTTTTTGATAAAATTTACTGCATTACAGTAAAGATACCAATATGAATGCAGCGCTTGGACGTTTGCAATACAAATTTCCGAGTAGAAATAGCTTATTTTTTTCAAAAATGGATTCCTCAGTATGAAAAGTAATTCCAGGATCTCAAGCTTACTTTAAAATAATTGGCGTTGGTACGATAGGTGTTTTCTTCACCTAAGTCGAACAGGTACTTCTGTTAGAAAATGGTATTCTATTTCCAGGCAGAAACACATTAATATGTCGAGAATGAATGACTAAAGCTCAAAAGATATAAGGGAAGACGGAGCGATGCTGGAAATCTGGAAATACGGCGAGGTATATTTTGAAGCCAAAAGTCGGTGTGATGAAAAATGGCGAAACAATTTTCTTCCCCAAAATTTCGCACGCATGCATAAGAGTTTTAACTGGAACTACATACATGAGTGGTAATTTTAAGTACCTCTGGGAGCAATTTCGCAGTTGATTATAGAAACTCATAGATGGATAAGTGCAGAAAGACTGAGCAAAATTTAAAATTCATTCTGAGAAGAAGTGACATTTCAAATTCCAAATCAAGAATAGATTTCCGTTCTATGAACTGAAGTTTTCCAGTGAACCATTTTGTGCTCCACCGAAGTGGAAAACCAATTTTTAACTTCCAAATTGACCAAAAATGAATGCATTAGTTGTGCGAAAATTAGTTACGAGATCCATTCCAATTCTTCTAGATTTCCGCTCTCAAATGCTCCTCTATTTTTGGTCCTTGTTTTCGGGGAGCAAACTGTCAATCACGGTTTCACTTTCTCGTCGTTTACCAAATTGCTTTAGCTGTTCCCCGGCAGTTCAAGTCCCTCACTCATATATCTGAAAATCCGCTTGCGTACGTACAAAATAAAATCAAATTGTAAGTCGCAGGAGCATTTCTGAAAAAAAACATTTCGAGTTAACTTTTGTTAATTGTTAATATTTTGGAATAAGGAACAAAATTTATAACCAGTTGCTTGTGTTCAACGATCCCGAAGGAATTGATGCCATGATTTTCCCATTTAAAGAACGTGATCACAGTTGGGAAAGAACGTGATCACAGTTGAATTCACGACTAGAAGCCTCACGTGATCATTTTTGCAAAGTTGTTAGCGTTTCGTTGTTTTGCCTCATTGGCATTGAGAGTATAAGCTGAATGGTGTCACTAGTATCATCCCAAGGAGAACAAAGTCCGAGAGTATTGACTCAGGGATGTCACTAGTGTCATGAGGGTAAAGTCTAGAGTATTGACTCAGGGATGTCACTAGTGTCATCACCAGGAGGACAAAGTCCGAGAGTATTGTCTCACAGATGTCACTAGGGTCATCACCTGGACGACAAAGTTCAAGAGTATTGACTGAGAGAGGCCACTAGTATCATCACCAGGAGGACAAAGTGCGAGAGTATTGACTGAGAGAGGCCACTAGTATCATCACCAGGAGGACAAAGTGCGAGAGTATTGACTGAGAGAGGCCACTAGTATCATCACCAGGAGGACAAAGTGCGAGAGTATTGACTGAGAGAGGGCACTAGTATCATCACCAGGAGGACAAAGTGCGAGAGTGTTGATTGAGAGAGGCCACTAGTATCATCACCAGGAGGACAAAATCCGAGAGTATTGACTCAGGGATGGCACCAGTGTCAACACCAGGAGGACAAAGTCCATTCCACGATGAAGATGCCACATTAAGTGAATGTTCTCCTGCGCACCAGAGCCCGGATCACAAGCAGCACCAAATGACGGCCGTCAATGACACTAAACTCGCAATTTTATTGCCCTGACGCTCTCGTATGATCCACTCCTGCTTCAATGGTGGACAAACGCGACGACCTTCGTTTTCGAACGAGTGACAGTTTCATTGGGGAGACGTCAAATTGCACGACTTTTACCCCATGAAACTTCAAAAACGATGATCCAATTGGATTGATTCAGATAAGTGCTCGGAATTGAGCTCTGAATTGGGTATTCATGATATCTTCCAATCGTAAATTCGTATTTTTTCTATACGTCATCTACAAATGATGTCGCAGAGAAGATGCACATCGGGTAACAAGCATGTTATTTACGAAATTTTCAAATGCACCCATCACTGTAAAGGAATAAGCTATTTTAACGAGAGCATGGATGCATGCAAACGCTCAGTATCCTGCCAAATAGAGAATGATTTCCTGGGTGCATTTTCTTTCAATTGATGTTTAAAAGTATTTCGATTCCATAATTCCATTCGAGTCGCAAAAGCCCTCCAGCGAATTAGGTATCATGATCACCCATCATTTATTCGACTCACAATGCAGGAAAAAGCGCAATCTCTTCTTCGTTATCTAACGCAGGGCTTCGAAGACTTCGTCTTTTTGAATAGTAAATTATTGAGTCCGTTTTGAAAGACCACCAATAGAACTTGGCTTCAGGTGCGAGTAGGTATTGATGTTCTTCGGGGCGACAGTATGCCGAAAGCAAGAGATAAATTGAAAAGTAAAGTCCTAAAATGGCCAGGCATTGAAAACTCCTTGACAATATTTTCGGATTGGTTTGAAATTTTGAGGTGCATGCTCCTCACTTTCAACTGGAGTCTGATCTTTGTCCGTCGTAGTACATTTTTTTTAAACTACATGTTTTCATATAAGTGAAAATTTGGTGAAAGTTACTGAAAAATGAGTCAATCCTTCAAACTATTCTCTGTTCTGCGCGTCTTTCCGTTTGTGTATTTCTTTTCAAGCGAAAGAATTTGGTTACACGGACGAAAACTAAGCTGAGGAGTTTTGTTTCGCATCGAAATTTGCAGAAATGTGACGTCATTGTCTGACTCATTTACGTACACTTTTGCAAGATGAGGGCTGAGCATGCTGAAAAATTATCGGATTGCATACCTGAAGTAGCTAACGTTTTAGCGAAGGAAATTCCATTTGAGCCGCGAAATTTTCGAAGACACATGGTCTTCAAATTTCGTAGCAATGTCTATTTCTTTTAATATACTTTAGGTAAAATATCACTAACGTCCTAGAGTCGGTGAATTCATTACAATTACATTAAAAATTTTCAGAAAACGATGAGTAAAGTCATATTTTGGGACTCCATAATGGGTACTTAAGATAAAATATGAAGAGCATTTGCGTCGTTCGTAGAACGCATTCTAACCCGATTGTGAATTTGCTATACTCGTATATTACACACACAGTTACCAATCCTGTACACGTATATTGAGTATGAATCGCATTCACGCATCAACATTTAAGTGCACCAGGATAAACTTCAGCTTATGCTTTACTTGGCGTTAACATTTCAACCTGCGAGTAAAGGGTTCTTCAGAAATTTAAACTACCAACAACACATCCTTGGTTTCATGTTTTTACCCAAACACTCGTCGAGATAAACTTCATCTAATTATAAATACACTATCACAGTATGTAGCAATCTTTGTGTACGCATTCAGTTTCGATTATAAAATTGGAAATACAGAATGCGGATCCTAATTTTTTCGCTCTTGCAACAAAATGTGTCCGGAAACGTTCAGGTCCAAGAGGCTTATCTCTACAATGCTCCGAGCGAAATAACAATTAATTGTAGCGCCACATGTTGCCAAACTAGCTTCTCAAGTTCATTAAGTGCATTGAACATCATCTGTTTTATGACATTGTTGGAAGCGGAAGTTCATCAATTTTAAATGGATGCGATTAGGTTAGTTAATTTTGTTCAACACACTAAAAAAACAGTACGTCCCGGAAGTCGCGTACCATTCAGGTTGTTATACAAAACATCTTCATATTGATATTAACGATCATTGAACTCTTGTACCATTGATCAATGATGATTAATCATTGCTCAACTGAACTTTTTCTTGTACTGTAAATTTCTCATCCATATAAGATCTAATCTGAGAGGCCTGAGCTAATCTGAAGCATGAAAAAATTACAAATTGTTGTGTGATGCGAGACTTTTAGGACACCACGTGTTTCCTTCAGCAACCATCGACAAACCACTCGGTTTCTCCAACCTCGCTCAGCTTCTACATTTATACACCTAAAAGAGCTAGCAAAGCTGAACCCATTCTGCTGAGCACAGCACGCTGAACCTTAAGCACATTCAGCTCCGTCTCTTCCGCTCAACCATCGCAGCTCAGCGCCAGTTCAAAATGCTGGACGCGTTTAGCGCGCCTGCTAAAATGACACTGAATCTGTGCATGTGAGCTTCCAGTGCGCAACAGAGAGGGCTTGGGATTTCCTTTCGGGCAACGAGCGATTTGATTTCGAAATTTGGAACGTGTCTGGTGTTAGCAGATGATTTTTTTTTGCCAATTGTACGGAAAATCGAAGGACTTGATTTTGAAACCTGAAACCGACCTTGTGGAAGGGTTTTTTTCCCCCATTTGTGCAGAAAATCGAGGGACTTGATTTTGAAATTTGAAATGTGTCAGGTGTTAGCAGATGTTTTTTTACTGAACTGAACTGAAAATCGAGCTACTTGATTTCAGAATTTGAAACCTGTCTTGGGTAAAGCTAATTATTTTATCCAAATGCAACATTTTCACAGCTAATTGTAATGCAAACTACATGTTCATTGGAAACTAAAAGCAGAAAAACACTTTAATTTAACATTTAAAAGTGTCTGAATTAGCGTTAATGATGAAGCAAGATCAAATAGCTTAATTTACGTTTAGATGAAAGTGTCCGCTTCTTTCTCGCTCAGAAACTATCTTGTTCTGAACTTTCTTTGATTCAGTTGACTTCTGAAATTTTCTTCTTCTCGTCAGAATCAAAAGAAGTCTCTAACTTTGAATGAAGAGGAGATCTTCTTTGGAGAGAATCACAGCGAGTAGGAGGAGAGAAATGAGCTTCCTGCTATTCAAATGAAGCGGACAAATGATTAGAATAATTGAACAGCCTGAAAGGAGCCATTTGGACCATACTTCCTTGCAACGAGACTGTCAAAAATTACGAAGAATAACTGACTCTCTGATGAGCTCGTAATTTATCTTCGTCCATAAGTGTTGTGCAGAAATAGGGAGAAAAGTTTGCGATTCATTTTCAGCTTGATTAAAAAGACTATAATGCTAACTAACAACAGAGATAAAGTAATCAATCGAAAAAAATGGTCCTTAACAAAACCAAAAACACGGCATTACCTAATCATTAGCTCGGGCCCTTATATTGTCTCCCTAGGAGCGCTACTTCTTACAGATACATTTAAGTTAGTAACTTACGTGCTCTTTATAATTGATGTTGGCAGATGACACACAATGGATCTCAAATATAAATAACTTCGTGGGATATTCAAATGAAAATAAAATGAAAATAAGGTTGTGTTGGTTATTTACTGCATACCTTTCCACTAAGCTCTCAGTAATCTTTTCACTTGCTTGTATGAACGCACAAATGTGTCTCGGGGTGGTAAAAATTAACTGGTGAAGATATATCTAACAGAATGTGGTTTTCATTTGACGTGGAGCTTCAATAATTTTCTGAAGAACGGTATGATGAAAATTCATTGGTGGACATATGCTAAACTTCATGTTGCTTTGTACGTCGTCAAGCATTGAAAATATTCTATAGAGCGGTATGATAAAAATTCGTTGGTGGAGATATGCTTAACGTCATGTTGCTTTGTACGTCGTCAAGCATTGAAAATATTCTATAGAGCGGTATGATAAAAAATCGTTGGTGGAGATATGCTTAATGCCATGTAGCTTCGTATGACGTCAAGCATTAAATATATTCTATAGAGCGTTATGATAAAAATTCGTTGATGATGAAATGCTTAATCTAGTGTAGTTCAAAGAATATGTACAGATTCAATAATTTTTTGCCTAGCGGTATGATAAAAATTCACTGGTGAAGGTGCGTCTAACAGAATGATGCTTTCTTCACATGACGTAGTGCTTCAATAATTTTCTGCGGAGCAATTTGGTAAAAATTCGCTATTTTCTTGTCTGTGTATATACTTATAATTATTGTCTATGTATTTTCTTACCTGTACACTTATTTTTCAGAGTGAAAATGATTGTCTGTACGTATTTTCTTTTCTGTGCGCATATTTTTTTACATTAAACAACTCTCGTACACTTATTTTTCTGCATTAAAAAGATTATATGAAAGTATTTTTTTGCCCGTATACTTTATTTCCTCCATCAAATAAGTATCTCACGCACTTTCTTGTCAGTACTCTTATGTCTCCGCGTCTCCAGATTTTTTCAGGTCTATAGTTCTATTATTCCGCACCAAAATAGTTTGGTCATTCAATTTTCATTCTAAACGCGACATTCGATCATTTTAAAACGAATTTAACTGTAAGCAGCTCAGTCCCTGTTCACAAGATGCACTAGGCAGTAATTAATTCACCCTCATTCTTTCTTTACACATAACTCACAGTACCACTTAATTATATTATTGTTTATACAATTACATATCTCCTTTATGTAAATACTCTCAAAAAATTGTCGATGATTTTCTTTCCAATTGAAGGGGGCTCAATAAAAAATGCCTTGTCTTCAAAGCAGTCATCAAAAAATCTTCATAATAGCTCAAACTCTTTCATTTCGTTAGAAGTATCAAGCAATGCTTTACACAGCGTATAAAAGTCATTCGTTAAATGTTTCAATGACGTGCAGTTTACTTTCCTGCATCGCAAACAGTGATTTTTCTTTGATATGTTTAGTCGACCAATGAACAAACTTCCCCTAGCTCTAACTCAGAATAATGAGGAGATCTTCTTTGCAGAGACTCAGAGCGACTAGAAGAATTGCATATACAGCACGGAATATTTAAAGGTGAATCTTTTACTCCAGGAATTGTGGGCAGTGTCTGCAATATTATTAGAGATGTTATTGGACTGATCTCCATTTTTAGTTTTTAATTGCAGTGTTTCTTCTCTGCATTCAAGAATTGGAATAGGATCAAAGCTTGGAATTAGAAATGAAACGTGCATATGTACATAAATTAGCTTTGATTGAAATCAGTAAGGAGTTTTAAATGCGTTACCATTTCAATATATTTTGTATTCGCAGTGATTTGCTTAAGAGGAGATGAAATTCTAGTTTTGTACTCATTTCGGCATGCGTAGTCGGAGATTCAATATTTTTTTAAGTTCTATCGTTCATTTTTCATGTCAACCATAACACATGTACTTGATCAGTTTAATCTTATGTCGAATTTGGACATAGCTGGTCAATATATCATTCACGATACGATTTTGTTTTCGCCAGTGTCGTAAATTTAGGTAACTTTGTCTATATTTTTTAAATACAATTTTCAATCTGTGTCACCATATAACCAACTGCTTAAAATGGAATAAATCAGGCTATTTAGTCATTAAACTCCACGACGTGCAATTTGTGTCACTCTTAGCATCTGCATAAGTTGAGCATAAACGGTCAGTTCATCTTCATTAACATTACGACTTGTAATTTGTGTCACAATTAGCGACTGAGAAGTTGAGCATAAACGGTCAATTTATCAATAAAATATAACGACTTAATGCCTGTCATCCTAGCAAACTGCCTGTGTTTCTCTTTTCTAATTGTAGGTACAAATACAATCAAATCTAGATTAGGCACCATTAGGAATACTGTAAATTGCCCTCAATCATTTATTTCGACTAGCAACATAGGGATTACGATACTCATGTGTGTGTAGCATATAAGAACCCTTACTTTAAATACTTTAAAAACCAACCAAGAGTTTTTGTAACATCTATATTAGAAATGAACTATTTTCCTTTCTTTTCTTTCTTAAAGTTGTGTATCTCACTACACTACAACTTGTAACCACTACAACTGACTTTTGGTGTGACACTACAACTTGTAACCAGTGTCACCAAAACTCTCTGCATCAGCGCCTAAGGTCAACCTGCAATTTTACTTAACGACCAGCATTACACTTATTACGCTTATTGCCTTCACATTACGCTTATTGCCTTCAAAGCAAGTTCATTTAGATGCAGGAAATGGTTTGGAAAGTAGAACGCACACTGAATATGGTCGTTGCATCATGCTTCTATATTTAATGAATGCATTAGCTCGAGAGTGCTGTTTCATGGCCAATAGAATGTGGAGTTGAAGACCTAGCTAGAGGAACTTCAAGGTAGGCTGATTAAGACGTGCTTCTTCAGCGTAGTGCAGTATGAGAACTAAAAGTTGCGGGCGAAAATGCTTTTCATGAAATCTTAGTTCAAGTTTTGAAATAGGTGCTGATTAAAAATTAAAATAACTTATTAATGGACGGTTGTGAATTTTGAATCAATTTTCCTTAACCGCAGTGTTTTTGCAAGCAATACTTTAAACGTGTTCACTAGTTAGTCAAAGCTTTTTGCACCGTGCTGAGTCGAAGTAACAATCCATTGATAAATTTGTGATCAGTTTCCGTGAATAATTTTGTATTCCTTAAAAAATACGTCATGGAGACAGCCCTTCATTTGCGGACTATTTTAGCGTACGTTGCCTTTGTTTTCCAAATAAGCTTTATTTCTTTCCAGTAAGCGTCGCACGACTGCTTTCTATTGCAAGAAAAACGCATCTCGTTGTTTATTTAGTAGCAACATTCACCTTTGAGGAGCTCAATGCTGCACTTTATGCTAGAGGAGAGAGGTGAATGACGCTTGTAAAATTCAGATCGCAACTTGAAATATTCTAAGAGTCTTGAATTTTTAAAATGTAAGGCCTAGCATCAATGTTCTGCTTGCCGCCTAGACTAATACTCTGATGTTGTATGGAAATGACACATCTGAAGCAGGAATTCAGCTCTGATGTTAAATGGAAATAGCACATCTGATGCAGTAATTCAGCACTGATGTTGACTGGAAATAGCACATCTGATGCAGTAATTCAGCACTGATGTTGTTTGGAAATGGCACATCTGATGCAGTAATTCAGCTCTGATGTTGACTGGAGATAACACTTCTGATGCAGTAATTCAGGAATTCGATGTTATGCTTCGGGGGCTTAGTCACACACTTTCATTTGTTTTACTTTCGAAGGAGTGTATCTAAATCATGGCTGCATTTTAGGTACTTTGTTAATATCAAGGAACAAAAAAATAAAGTTTATTGAAAACATGAACTTATAAAGTAATGAGCTCATGCACGTAGATCTTTTTAATAATATTGCTCTTTAACTAATGTTCGAAATTGGGATGGTTTTAGCAAGGTAATTATAAGCTATAATAGCAGGTTATAGCAATTGTATTGAGAAGCTCAAACCCTAGAATATATATTTCCCTCGCCATTTCCCGAATCCACGGCATCGGAAAAAAACTTTCTGGGGAAATGCGAAGCTCAGCATCCGCCAGAGAGTTTATTTTCGAGTTTATTTTCCCATTTCCATTGTAATCGTGTCCGTACACTCCAAGAAATAAAAATTGAGATCATTGGCAGAGGAATTTAAGAAAAGTGTGCATAAACAGCATGGAATAGGTAAGGGGGAATCTTTTGCTCCGGGGAATTGTAGGCAGAGTCAGTGTTATTATTAGAGATGTTATTGGACAAATCCCCATTTTTAGTTTGTTACAGTATTGATACCAATACAATGCTGCCAGTTTTTCTAATATTGAGAACGAACCAACAGAAAATATAATTCATCTCGTTTTCGTCAGGTTAATGAATAGGAAGTGCATTATCCCATTAATAATGACGTTAAAAAAATTTGACATGCAGAGAAGAAAAAGAAGTGCGTCTAAGAATTGAATTTATCAATTTGAAGTTAGTAGTGATCTTTAAAAATTACCAAAATTCTAACAGTATTATTCGTAAGAAACCTCTCTTAAACGTGAGCCGTTTTGTAAACTACTAAAATAGCTTACAAAAATAAGTGGTCATCACAGAATGATTTGCTAATTTTATTCACAATATGACAGGCTACTTTCCTTTACAATATGAGGAACGAATTTTATTCACAATATGATAGTCTATTTTCCTTTACAGTATGAGAAACTACTTTTATTCACAATATGATAGTCTACTTTAGTTTGCAAAATGAGAAACTAATTTTATTCACAATTTCATAGTCTACTTTCATATACAATATGAGAAACTACTTTTGTTCATAATATCAAAGGCTACTCTTCAATTTATGGAGAAAATGCGCATTTGAGCCTCGCTCATCACAACTTTATTCAACTTTGACAGACCATTCACAAAATATTCGTTCATTGCCTATTCACCATAGCGAAGCAACCGCAATTTGCACCAACAGACATGGTACCAGTAATATCAATATCATTATGAATCACTCCGTTGGGGAATGTTGTGAAAGCATGAGCACGAACTCTTTTGGGAAGAAATTTCATTTGGGTTTGGCTGGGCCTGTTCATATTTTTCTCTTTTTCGATCCCAGAAAAAAGTTTCTGGCGCGCGCCTTGAATTTTCGTCGCAAATCGCTCTAAAAAGTGCACTATATGAGCCGCTCACAGTGACAAATTGCCGGGCATATTACGATAACGGAAGAATGTTCGCAAGAAAGTTTATTGCATCTCTTCGACGTAAAAGCTCTGCAGCGCTGGCAAGAAACATTTTTTTGAGACTGGTCATTGCATCCATCTCAAACTGTCTTGGGTTCGATGCTTGGGTTTGCTTCTTTGGTTGGTGTGCAGGGAACAATTTTACTGCTTTGAATTAAGTTAGATCAATCTATTTGAGACGATACTTCTCAATTATTTTGGGGTAATATTTCTTCTCCTTGAATTAAGGAAGATAAAATTTATTAGGGAAGATACTTCTCAACAAGAATTATTACAGTGTAAAATTTACCTCACTGGAATGAAGCCAGATCAAATCTATTGAAAACTGTACTTCTCAACTTTTGCAGTGTAAAATTCCACAGCTTTGAATTAAGTAAGATCAATCTATTTCAGACAACACTTCTCAAAATCATAAAATTTCACACACTGGAATGAAGAAAGATCAAATCCATTAGACACGATACTTCCCAACTACTCCTGGACGATTCTAGTGAAAATGTTGATGACTAATTCGAAGTCCAAACGAGTACACCAGCATTCGTAAAGCATCGACAATCCCGTCAATTTTCAGTATTCACTAATATGAACCGATATGAAAAATTGTCATTGGAATCGTGGTCTCAGATGAAACCACCTGCAATGAATAAACATTGAGTTAAATAATCTCAATTCAGCGTTTTAAACAAGTTTTTGTCACATTTTATTGGGTAGATAGAACATATTCTAATAATATTTTAATTTATTATTTGAAAGGTCACATTTGCTTCACTGAATCCAAATTTTTTAGCCGTAATTTTTATCGTTTATGGTTTTTTATTGGAAAATAAAGGCTTATCCATTAAAAAGTTAATTTTCTGCAACTAATCAATCAATTGCATTAATACCCCTAGTGTAATCCAAAACATTCTCGGTATTATAGTCTCTGTAATCACGTGTTGGTGATTACAGAGATTTCTGTCTTCCCAGTTAAATTATTGATACAAAACACCATAGTACTTTTTAGCACATTTTTTGTCTTCGTTTAATTAACTGATGGTATTGAAAACAGTTTGTTTTCAAAACTAACTAATTTTTCAAAAACTACTGAGCTGGAAAAATTCCATAAGTGCGGAGCAAGTTCTTTTATTTCTTGCAGCAACAATCACCTCAACGGTCGGACACACACCAGATGAAAATTCTGCATGATTCTTTCATGTGCAAAATTGTTTTCTGTCCAGAGAAGTATTATGCGGAACATGAACACGTTCTGTCCAATCGATTGAGATGATGTTAAAAACAGCGGTTTTTTTAGTCTCATATGCAAGTATTAAATGTTTGAAATTTTGAAATGAATGAACATTAGATGGCAAATACTGCTTCCATCGACACAATACTTTATGTGGAATCAATACTCGAAACGTCCAAAACTATACGCTTTAATTGTGCTGAAATTCCGTACGTTTTCTAAAAAATAAAGTAGTATTACTATGGTCTCGCAGACAACAGCGCTGTGGACGTTATAGAGTGACGTAAATAAAGTATTTCGAGTTCAGAAAATACTGATACCGGAGGCGTTTCTTAAAATTGTAGTTAATACTTGTGTGATGGCTTTAATGGAACAATTGAAGCTCCACACGGCTTAAATTTAATTGATCCTTATTTTCAATAATGTTTTTGGCTGTCGAGGAAATTTTTAGCTTCAGAGTCATTTTTGTTCCAGAAATGACAGCTTTATTATTATATCTCTAGCAATTTTTTCAAGATCCCTTGTCTTTAGCTTTACAAATAATTTATTGCCTCAGACAAAGCCTTCTTATTAATTAAACACTGCGAGACTATTCTTTCAATACAATGGCATGATTGTCATCAGATTTATAGAGAGATAATTCTTCAGTGAAACGCAAACAGAGACCTACGTAGAATGACGCAATACCCTCGTTCGATCTCGGTACTTCAATCAAGTTCTTATCCTCGTGTTATTTATGGGATAATAAATCATGTAGAAAATGAGCGCGTGTTACCGAGAATTTTTGATTTCATGAGAGTTCCTCGCCTTTTTAATCAACTTTGTTAATCTTCTGCCAGATGATGTTTGTCGTACTGCTATTCATTCATTAAAAGGCTCAGGCTTTTCTTGCTATTTATTCTCTGATTCAAGGCTCAGGCTTTTCTTGCTATTCATTTTTTTATTTAAGGCTCAGGCTTTTCTTGCTATTTATTCTCTGATTCAAGGCTCAGGCTTTTCTTGCTATTTATTCTCTGATTCAAGGCTCAGGCTTTTCTTGCTATTTATTCTCTGATTCAAGGCTCAGGCTTTTCTTGCTATTTATTTTCTGATTCAAGGCTCAGGCTTTTCTTGCTATTTATTCTCTGATTGAAGGCTCAAACTTTTCTTGCAATTCATACCTTGATTCAAGGCTTAGGTTTTTCTTGCAATTCATTACTTGATTCAGGGCTCAGTCTTTTCGTGCTATTCATTCTATGATTCAAGGCTAGGGATTTTCTTGCTATTCATTCCTTGATTCAAGGCTCAGCTTTTTCCTGCTATTAATTGGAACTACAACTTAAATTTGAAGATGGAGTGCCGACTGAAACGATCCGAGCTAATGTCATGAAAGGAAGCGTCAGTGATTCTTGTTAGAATCACCCCAGGAACTCGTCTTTGTGTTTATGCATTTAAAATAAAATTAAGCGTATTTCAACCAGAGCTTCACCCTGGAAAAATTTTCATTCGGTGGTTTTATATATGAAATGACAATTTATTTTCAGGCCACTGCTCTAAAATATAACTGAATAAGCATAGGTCAATGTACGTATCCGTTTTTATTGGAAAGACTTTTTACAATTTTCATTTGCGAGCTGCGGTGAGAAAGCAATTGAGAATACAATTATTTCTATTTGTAGCTTGTTTGTTAATTTTAATTTGGAGGGTGTTTTAAAGAGCTAGGTTTGCCTAATTTGCATTATTCATAGTGGAAACAATACATAAATTATATAGTTCCTAAATGAAGAATAATATTTATACTGAGTATATTAAAATTGTTTATAAACCACTCATTCTGAGATCTATCTTTTGAGGTTCGGAACATCTCGACGGAAAACGAGACCATTCACAACATACCTAAAAATACAAAGATCCAAATATATGTCTGAAGTTATTTTTGTGATTTACTTCTGAGTAGGTGATAAAAGTTTCTCAGGAAACTAGATCTACAGTAGCATCGAGTTATGAAAATTTTTCATTTTTAAAATTGATTTTAGATTTCAAATGACATTTTTCAACAAAAAGGTTTGGCGTGTCGAACTGACTTTTTAGCATTTCCGTGAGATTTTTTCCGTGATATGTTGTCAATTTCTACGTCTCATTTAAAATAAGTAAACTGTCATCTCAATTAAATTATTGATACAAAACACTCGAGTATTTTTTACCCCATTTTTGATCTTCGTAATGTAAAATGATGGTAATGAATTTAGTTTTCTTTCGAGAGTAACTTGTTTTTAGAAAACAAAGTTTTGTTATAATAGTCTCAATTCTAAGTGAAGTTTACATCACGTGCGCATTTAATTTTTTTAAACATAAAAATCACTTAATTGTATACATGTAAAATATCATCACACCAAGTGCTTTTTTACAAACTCATGGGACTCTTCTAAAGAAATCACGTCATTATAAACGAAATAGCAACTAACAACAAGCTTCAAATACATTTCAATCGTATTTACCTCATTGAAATTTTCGTACCCTGACAACACTGAAGATCGACATGTGTGCTTCGATGTTGTTTTCAGAGAAGCTTGACTTTCTAAGACAAATTCCTTGCTAACGAACTAAGTCGAAATTCATTGCCTTGCGCTGGGAAGCATTTTACTCGATTTATTTCAATTGCACACACAGATAAAATCGTAACTGGTTTTTTGAAGTGAATGTGTTGACGAAAACTTGTAGTTTTACTTCGAAAAAAATCAGCGTTTTCAGCAAAAGTTTTTAGAGATAAAATTAAGAACCCAGCGTTTCGATCGAGAGTAATTAGAAGTTTAATTAGGACTATGCACGTGCAACTGCATTGCGCAGCTTGAACTCATGTGTTCTTTGCCGACCCTCGAGAGTAAATCATTTATAACTTTCTTGGAAAGAAATCCCTCATATACTACCGCAAAAGTACCGTTTAAATTTTTCACCGATTTCAACAGCATTGTAACTTTTCCACATCAAAAGCTCTACGATTAGAGAAACGATCCTAATTTTTGGACGATCAATCCCTGGGTTACACGACTTCAACTTATGCGAACTCAACAAATACGCCACAATTTGTCTGAACTGTTCAACTATTCAAGTTTTAGATAGCTGGGAATGACTGATGCTAAATTTAGTGTACTCGAGTTCTGCTCTGGCCAGAATGAAACAGTTTCTGATAGGGCCAGAATCAACTGCACTATCCTTGAAATCGATAATACTCTTTCATTTGTTTTGAAAAATCTGTGTAGCGTTACTACAACATAAGCGCTAAGAAAAAACTCACCGGAATCAGCCATGCCTGTTTATCGACTCAGATGTCAAGCCCTTTTTACGACTATTTTCTTGCACTGTAATTTCTGGCCACTGCAGCAATTTTTGAAATGAACTCCATTGAGTAACAACGAAACCAGAAGTGTTAGTGACCATCTTTTTTCAATTGTGGCCCAATGCACTTTGAGCTACGGAGTTATGCGCGCTTCATTTTTGCAGCAATGACTTGCTACCGAGTCCCTTTGATTCACATTAGCTCTATGAATATGTTTGAATGATATTAACATGAAGCTATGTACTGCGATGAGGGAGCCAAGAACGTCTTTACTGCACTGAACTGGTGCGAATGATTAGTAAAAACTGCGTTTATTTCTAACAAGTGCGCCTTTATCAATTGAGGAAGAACAAGAGATGAGCGAAGTCAGCACGCGGAGTGCCAACAGAAGAATGAGATTTCAATTTACTATCTCTTAATTGAAAGAAAAAGAAAGAATTAGAAGGGTATCAAAACATGAGGCAAAAAAAAAACATTTATATGCTCATTTTATTAGAATGACATTTATACTTGAAAATTGATGTCACCATGAAACACTCATTTGAACGATCCCAATCCATTCACTTTCGGAAGGCTTTCGCATTTTTAATGTTTGCATCAATCAATCTCCTTTTTCTTCCCAATTACTTATATTCGACCAATTTATTTCATTCACATACTTTGCGTTCTCATGGCCTCAATATAATTCTGAGTGTCTTCCTAAACAAAATTGCAGTGTATTTTAATGTTCGATCCGCGAATTTTAATTGAGGAGGAAAGGCTGAAGTGCTGTTGTGATGGTGTCGTCTGCCTCTGTTTTGAAACGAATTTCAAAAATAATTTCATTGTTCATTGTTATTCAAGGTCAGATTTGCTCAATTTGATACACTGGACGTCGAACACAATGAGCTGATTAATGGCAGGGCATGAAGAAAGGGAAACCTTTCAATTAGAATCTGTTCTATGGAAAACGAGTCAAATGCCACCGCTGTTAATGAGCAGCATTATACTAACAATTATTAATTAACCATTCTGAATGCTAAATTATGTTCTTTTGCAATGAAAATAAGTTTGACCATCACGTTGCGCTCAGGTGATCTTGGTTTTTTTTAGTCTTTTTCTTTTGATGATATCGAGTCTAAAAGAGCTCTGAGAGCCATGTCCTTAATTAAAAAGATTATTGCTCTGGTATTGTTTTAGCAAATTAAAGAGCTGCGTATTATAATTAGGATTGTTCATTCTGTCACAGATTTCCCGGCTGAAAGAACTGACAAAATCCCTCTGAAATAGAACAACAAAAGTCAATTGGCAAGTAATTAACTTGCGAGTCAAGTTGTGATGTATCAGTAGTCATATGTTTCAAAGCTTTCAAGGAGGCATATGACTGGTTATTCGTTATAACTCAACTCACAAATTTATTAGTTGCCAATTCACTTCTGTTGTTCTATTTTAGCAAGATTCTGCCTTTTTATTTAGACTAGAAATCTGTAACGGAATGATCGATCCTCAATATAAAACGCAGCGCTTGAGTCTTCTAAATGCATAAGCAGAGAATTAATCTATTTAATTTAGGATACGAATCTCAGAGCTCGTTAAACAAAGTGAGAGTTATTTCAATTCTAATGATAATTCTTTCTCAAGTTAATTCATTAAGTATTTCAAGCGACTCTCACAAGCTGATAAATTTCCCTGATATAAAATTTTCAATTTATTCAAAACACATGTCGGAGTGGAATTTCTAGTGTTATTATTCTTGTGTTATTATCAATACGGGATAGCCCACTTCAGATACGGTTACGTACATAATGCGCTGTAGAGTCAGACAGGCAGAGGAGTAGTCAGAGAGTCACCGCCCAGTCTGTGGCGTGTGCCAGCACAGCGGTGCTGGGCGGTGCCCCGCCCGTGTACCGTTCATTGTACATTGTACTGAAATGTATATCTCTCAGCACATCACTCAAGTAAAGATTCATCGTGAGTTGCGTCTCACTACCACCCCCACCTCTTCTCGTGAAAGACGTAGACGAACTCTAGAACCAATTCTGATTGGACACCCTAGGACCTCAGGGTTGATATATCGTGACGAGACACGAACCCCGAAAACCTACACACACATCTCAATACTCCTCAGATTGAGAGGATTTTAAGTGTAAGAAAAAATTTATATCACAGTTGAACATTTTCTCAAAACGAATATTTTGAACTCACTCAATCCTTCATAAGAAAAAGATAACATATTTCGATATTGGACAAATTCTCAGAACACATATTTTGAGCTGACTCTCTCTTTAATAACCTGCTTTTGAATAATTATTTATGAACAATTTGAATGAAGAAACTCCTCTCAATCCCTACGTGTTTTAGGATACTCTCGGTGACTGATATGAGTAATTATTCTTTGCTTATCAGCCACCTCAGGGAAAGAGAACGGTCTAACCTAAGCCAGCAAATCTCCCAACATTTCTTTCAGCGAAATTCTCTTCCAATGCATAGAACCAAACTTAATAGGTTTCAGGAAACCTCTTACGCCGAAAAGTCTTCAAATTATTCCCTCCGGTCGCATTATCTGGGTCATAATTTAAGGCCATTTGCATTGTAATCTTGCAACATCAGCCGCATGGTTGGAAAATTATCGCAATACATTTATTGTATGGCCGAGGAATGCATTGGATGGCTTCTGAAGACAACTGCTAACTCGATGCAGCTTTGTGGACAAGAAATGTTCTCGACAGCTAACCGTCCCGAAAGCAAGAGGCATTTATTGCTCCAGTTAAAAGAAAAGAATGTAGGCTTTCCCATCCTACAAAGAGTTTAAGTTCTTTTTAAAATGCTCAGTCCTGTTAATCGTTATGCTTTAGTTCTCATATTTGAAAAGAATTTAAGCTGTTATTAAAATGCTAAAACTTGTTAATTGCTAAGCTTGAGCTTTCATTTTCCCAAAAAATTAAGCTCATGTTAAAATGCTAAGTCCTGTTAATCGGTACGCTTGAGCTCTCACAAATTTAAAGAATTTAAGATTTTATCAAAATGCCAAGTACTGTAAATTCCAATGCTTGAGCTCCGACATTTTCAAAAAAAGAAATTTTATTAAAATGATAAAAAAGTTTTGTGTGAATTTATTTATCATTTGCAATGAAAAAGCACTAAGCAAGCTAAAAGTATTACTTAGAATTAAAACGAGACGTGGAACACTAAAAACATAGAAAACAAAAAATACCCATAAACAGGAAAACCATTCTCGGATTTATGTTATCAACTGGTGAAGGGCAAGAACTGAGATTATTTTCGAAAATTTCAACTTCTTTTCTTGGATCATTGATGTTTTTGAGGAATCGTGAAAGTAGAGCTTCTGATGATTTATGTTGTTGCCTATTTAATGCTTTCCAGAATTCCTTTGGATTGCTAAAAAAAATTAAGATGAATGACATGAATGTTAAATGCGTTAAATTGAATATGGAGTGAGAGCTTGTTTCAAATAACATCAGTTCAAATACCTTTAATATTTTGGCCAGACATTTTGAACTTTAAGAAAAAATCAACGATGTCTAAATAAGCTATCAAAAAAATCGAAGTCCTTCATTGTTTTTCAGTTTCATTCCCGGGAACATCTTCTATGTTTTCCCCTTCAAGGAAAAATTTTTATTTGTTCCCATCTAATTTTTCTCAGCTCAACTTTGATTCTCATTCACTAATTTTACTCGCATCGAATATGCTTGAAAATTATCACTTGCAACGAAATACTTTCTAACTTTATCCATACCTATAAATTTCGTCAATTTTCTCACACGAATCTTTATTAGCTAAACTGGCATCATCAATCTCAATTTTATTCTAATCGAATACCTTCACTTCCAATGGAATAATGTTCGAAATTTATCACTTCGAATGGAATAGTGTTGAAATTAATCCATTTTAACAAATTTCGTAAATTTTTCTCAGCCGAATCTTTATTTGCTCAACTTTCATCATCATTTTTTGCGCTTTCCTGAACTCGAGTAGAAAAGTCAAAGAGTCACTCGCTCTCTCAGTCCCCCTGAGCAGATATGGCATTCTCCTCAGCATTGGTATTCTGCTGGCAAGGTTCAACGGAGCCCGCAATTCTGGAACGAAGGTAAAAGTTTCAGAATTGTCACTTGTGCATGTGAATGGAAGATTGCTAGAGCTGTCACACAAGCGGCAGTTTTGGGTAAAATAAGTGCCTTGAAAGACGCAATCACGAAGACCTGGAAAACTTCTTGTGGTATTGATGGAAGGTGTTCAGGGTCAACTGCTGAGTCTTTTAACAAGCGCAACTGAAGCGTGGGGTTCAAAGAGACAAAAGTGAATGGGCAGTTCTAATCATTACAAGTGGATTCTAATGTCAATTTTGTTCAAAGAAACTTTTGCTGCCTTAAAATCATGAATAGTTTGAAATGAATTTGAAACTTGACAGGTGTTTCGATGAATGCTAAAAGAAAAAGAAAAGGAAAAAACAAAATATGAACGTAAACATCATAAATAATCACAGATGAATTCAAAAACTCGGCAGCTGTTTCAACGATCACTGTTTCTAGTGTAGTTCGGCTCAGATTTGTGTCTTATTTTGATAGTAAGCCTCTTTCACAGACAGATAATTTTGTCTTCTAGACGCTCGTCATTGAAATCATAGAGAACCGTCATGAAGAAAAATTTTTAAACGAGAAAATGAAATTTATTTACTGAGCTCCGATGATTCCGTTTCCTATTCTGGAAACGGGTTCAGGAAAAATTTTCGATCTGACATTGAAATGAAATGCATTTTCCATGTTCTTTACAGCTGATGATGTTAATCTAGTTTACATTGAAGGAGGGAAAGTTAGGATATAACCTTCAATATAAAAATCCGATAAAAATGGGATCAGGTTCCAGAATTGATAAATGAGAATTGATTCACGAACTCAAAAAAATTGATGAATATATGCAACATTAGAGGCATTCTCGTTTTTCGTAAGTCCGGTTCAAAAATTAACATTGATGCTTTTCAGGAAACTAACACCATGAACTTATTTAAGCTGGTCTTACATGCGGGTAGCAGATACAAATTTTTAAATTTAACTACCAGAAATGAACGATTTTTTCTCATCATTTCAAAGTTTTTAGGTCGTGGAATAGAAAATGGAAAATCTATCCAACACAAAACTTCATCATGGTGTATAAACATTATTTTTTAATGTTTTTCCGTCGTGGTAGCGCATTTCATTTAACGAAAAAACATCCAGCGTAGTTTAATGTTGCAGCTGCAACGTGGAGGCCACTGCGTACCTACGCTCTCTATTTGCCCTTTTAAAACACCACTCCAGTTTTGCAGCTTGACTGCCCTGACTTAATGGAAGACGAGCTTTTTTTGCAGCGAATATAAAATGAACGTTAGAACTCAGATAACGTACGTCATTGAACAGAAAACAAAGCCTTTCCAGTCATGCATTTCGAACTTGAATCTATTCTCCTATTGTGAATCCTAAATGGATGAAAATTGGAAATTTTATGGGCAAATAAATGATTCTTAAAAATTTTATTTCCGTTTGCGAAAATTGAGATGCGTGTTAGCTGAGCTTCGGTGGCGGAATGTTTCCAAAGCTAAATTTTGATTTTGTGGTTTCGTTGCACGTGGGTGAAGGATACTGATGCAGCTAAATTTTTAGCTGAATAATGCAGTCATGAAGAATAAACCAAATGAGAAAATCTCTCCAGAGGTACAAAATTCCATGGGTAACCAACAAGTTTTATGTAATACCAGGTGCATCGTAAAATGTGCCACAAGTTAAAAGTAAATGTAGTGCCAGGTATACCTATTAAAAAAATGAATCATGAAACATATCATGGCTGGTAAAAACGAGAATCATTGTGCAGCTATTAAATTCTCTCCTTAGTTTTTCAGTATTTGACCTCACTGTTGGACGCACAGTTTTTAAGAATTCCATTACTCTGTTGGATTCAATTAAATTTGTTGTTGAAAATCCGGCGTCAAGATGCTAGTCTGGTAATTATGAAAATTAAGCTACTTATCTAACAAATAAAAGAAGAGTCTCTGAAAAACCTTTGCGTATTCTCTTTCGAGCAATTGCGTTTTGTGCACTGACTGTTTTTCAGAGGAATATGAGTTACTGTTTTTTTTTTAAATACGTCATAGCAGGGAGGAAGCAAACGAACTTCAGAGAACATTGTAAAGGTAATATTATGTTTGTAAAGAACCTGGAAAATAACGCCATGCGCACTCTTGGGTCACCATTGCGATTCTGATGGTGAGAGAATTGAAGTTGTGTTAGAAAAATTGTCTCAGCTGCATTATAAATAATTATTAGCAATGAGAAAATAGCGGCGAAATCTATTCAATGCTCGTCTACCAATTTGAGAAATTCGATCATAGATAAAAAAATTCACTTTTTTGAAAACGAACGAAGTAGGAAAGTACATTTTAGGGTGAAAACATCTGGAGAAGTTCGTGTGAAACACATGTTGAGTGATGTGATGATGAATATACAGTAGTTCATAGCGGTACTCATAGTTCAAACCTTTCCATTATATGACTTCGAAATGATTTACCAAAATCGTGATGACACTTTTTCTTCAATGGAAAGTACAGTTCATGTAACGAAAAATAGAAGTAATTGGTAGATCATTTGCCTGGCGAATATCCCTTTTCACAATTAGAAAAAACTTTGCATAAATACGATGTTCGCATGTAAGTTGTACAGGGGTGAGAATCCAAACTAGGTTCATCCATATAATCAACGTGTGACACTCTTCCAGTAGGAATTAGTAAATTCGGTAGGAAATACTAAATTCATCCTGTAGGAATCACTGAATTCATCCTGTAGGAATTAATAAGTTCATCCTGTTGGAATACTGAATTCATCTTGTAGGAATTACTGAATTTATCCTGTAGAAATTGCTTAGTTCATCCTGCGTGAATTACTTAATTCATCCTGTGAGAATTAGTGAATTCATCCCGTAGGAATTACTAAATTTACCCTGCTGAAAATTTTCAATGATTTAATTGGCCCTAGATTGCCCGTAAAGTAATTTTGCGATGTGCATTCTATATAAAGAATTTCCAAGAAAAACCGTATGAGGAATCATGATGAGGAAATGAGATAACGAGCTGCATGATTGCACACTGTTCAGAATGCGATGGAAAATTATCATATCCAACGATGGTGCAGAGGGAATCTTACCTAATGATACTCTTGGTGTGTTTATTTATGTATTTATTTAGTGTTCATTTTTTCCGTCTTTCTTTCACGCTCAAATGGACGCTTAATGAGTGTATCTGTGATACGAGTTTCACCAGTGCACCAGTACAAGAATATTTTAATCGCGGGTTTTATTTTGATAGATATGTTGGTTTGTCATCCACATCTGGAAGATTTATTCAAGGGAAACATTGAATCTCGTCATTTTTGACGGGTCGTGGAAATAATATTCCTCAATGAGTTGTCCTAATCTGAAAAATCCCCACCAAGCTTATTACAATCGAATAATCGAATAATAACTTCATGTAATGGGGGTGATCATCCATTAACTCGTTCGCCACATGGAAGTCTGGATTGTTTACCTCCTAAAGAATGACGTAAGATCTCCCAAGGAATTTTTCATTGTCTGGATCAAGCGAAAATTAAAATTTTTGAGATGCTTTGACGACTTTTGAATCAAATGAGACACTCGTTGAAATGTGTTCAAATGAGACACTTGAAATGTGTTCAAATGAGACACTTGAAATGTGTTCAAATGAGACACTTGCAATATGTTCAAATGAGGCACTCGAAATGTGTTCAAATGAGACACTTGCAATGTGTTCAAATGAGACACTTGCAATGTGTTCAAATGAGACACTTGAAATGTGTGCAAATGAGACACTTGAAATGTGTTCAAATGAGACACT